>JASDQU010374155.1:0-17658 GCA_032191745.1 Picea mariana | reverse complement strand
TACTATTAGCATCCATGATTTGCTATTGGCATTATAATTTCTTGGGTTTACAAACTACATCTCTCCTATGCGTGGTTATTTAGAGAAATACCAGGCATGGGAGCAAAGGGAACAAGCTGCTCGCTTAGAAGGTCATGCTGGCTCCACTCAACCTCATTCCAACTTCCCATTTTCTCTCTTCGTGGATTAGGAGCCTTGGATTCTCAATCTTTAAAGATTAAAAAGAAAAGATGATGGGGATTTGAATCTTGTTCAAAATCGTGAAGAGAATTTAAGTGATTAGTTAATTTAAAAGAAAAATCTCATAGTATTTTTCTTTGGATGGTAAAGGGCTATCAAGATAGTCAAACCCGTGACCTCCCTAACTTTGGAGGAAAGATGAGAGGTGTAACTTTTGGATAATGACTACTTGCACTTAGTCACTAGTTAATTTTTCAAATTATCAGCTAAGTATTTTCCTTGGATGGTAAAGGGGATTAAGAGAGTCAAACTTGTGACCTCCCAACTCTGGAGGAGAGATGAGATGTGTTATTTGTTGGGTTGTTACAACACACCTTGCACTTACATTTGTTTGGGCGGATTCTTTTCAAGAGTTTGGCTTGAGAATCTCATGTTTAAATGAAGAATCCAATGGGGAGCTTCTTGAGACTTGTATTCATTTCTCCACATAGCAATAAATATTACCATTTCCCCCATTTATTAGTCTATGTTGTGAGTGACATTTCATATTTCTCTATTTTTGTCTATGTTCATGAATTTTGTTTATAGGCCTAAATTCCAACAAGTAGTATAAGAGTTTAGGGAAGATTGTCGTTCGGGGGAAGAGAATGAGATTCCACTGCAAGGGAACCGAGGGTTTGGCACTATGTCCTTGAGAAGTAAAAACAATATGAGTTTGAAAGGCTATTGAATGCTAAGGAGAAAGGTCAGTGGGGTAATGGAGTTGGAAGCCATGGCAACGGTTAGAGAAAGGTTTCCTCTTGGTTATATTGCTTATGTATGCTAAGTTTTGCAGTTTTGATGATGCACACAAAGTGTTTGACATAATTCCTCAACGAGATGATCTTGGACCGTTATGATTAGTTTTTGAAGGAGGTAAAGTCAGATCTAGCGGTGATGGTGGCAAGTCAAGCATGGAAGTAGAGTGTTGATGGAATTACTCAGATTTGAAGAAATCGTGAAAGTATTGAATGAAAACTTTGAGGTGGAGTTATGTAATTGGGAATACGACTATAAGACCTAGTTAGGAATGCGTACCCCATGTTTTGAAATTTATCCATTATAGTCTAGAGGTATACCTAGGTGATAGGGGGGAGCATGCAGTATTCCTGGATACCCTGTCTTTGAGGGAAGTTTGGCTGGTTTTGGTCATGGGGGAAAGTTAGTTAAAGAGTCATGGTTTTCGGGCACATGGTCTTGATAGCCTATGGTTTTAGAGCCCATGGATTTCATGCAATGAAGTATTTAAAAGGGATTATGACACTCCATTGAAATTATCTTGGAGGTGAGGGATGAAGGCTCACTTGGCCGGATTTGGTCAAGGGAACAAATTTTATATCTCCGTTGATTATGGTGATGGAACTAAGGGATGTAGATTGTGGGATATTATCATCCACAAATAATCAGTAGCAGAGATATGTTCCATGTGAAGTTGTTCAACATCGCAAAGGAAGATTTGTTTGCAAACTCAGAGAGTCATTGTATGACCTAAGGTAACCAAACAATGGTACATGATGTGTGATTCCTTCACGGTGAGACAAAGATTCTTAACAAGTGAATATGATCATTGTGTTTATGACATATTCATTATCTTGGTTTTATGTTGATGATATGCTTGTTGCAAGCAAAGCATGGTTAAGATCAACATATTAAAGACTCAATTGGCTAATGTTGAATTTTTGAATACTAGACTAGTTCACAACTACAATAAATAATCAGGATCTCAAGAAGATTAACCAAGCACAAATTACAAAAAAAAATGGGTCTGTGCGTTTCTCCATAGGAAATTATCTTTCATTTACACCCAGCCATAGGCATCCTCAAGTGCCACCCCCGAGAAGAGCATAATAGTTATCCTGGGAAACCTTTCTACATAAGGGAAGAAAAGCCATCACCTTTTCTTATAGATAAGATCCATGCCAAAGACAGAGTAAACAAGAACAAGCTCTATTCACTAGAGAAAACCAATAATAAATAATCCAACAATACTTATCTCAACATGGAGAGAAATCAACAATGTAAACCCTATCCAGAGTGCTAGAGTACTAGTCCACCTCTAGCACACCACCGAGACTAAGATATATAAGACTTACGCCTTCCTTCCTTCAATAGTTGTAGTTGCAGCTGTAGCTGCAACTCTCTTCCAAACTTGTGCTTTTATATGTGAGAGAGTGTATCAAATGAGAAGGGTGTCACCCTTATTTATACCTTTCTGACTAGTGAAAATTTTCCAGTGGGGCCGACTTGTCCTTTCTGGAAAAATATATTTACTTTGTCTTTTTCTGGCAGGCCGACTTGACTTCAGGAGCAATATATATCTTTTGGGGCTTCTTTAGTTCTTTCAATGGTTTTCCTTTAACGTCTTGGAAAATTCTTCTATAATAAAGGTTATCTCAGAGGTGAATACCTCCCATAGCTACCAGAAACATCAACACTCCCTCTTAGCCAGAGAGGTATTCTCCATGATGTTTTTCCTCTATTTCTCATAGCCTCGTAGGCTATACCATGGTCCTCTGACCATGCCATGGTCACACAGACCATGCTACTGGTAGCATCATCACGTCGCACATGGCTACACCCAATGTGGACCTTTTCTAGGGCCTCATCACCACTAGAATACATTGGAATATACTCTCCCATAGTGTGGCACTAGGACCTAATCTCCTGTAGTGCATCATCAAGGACTTACTCACCCATGATGTGTACACTTGGTTAACTCCCAAGGGACGTGTCCTCATGGTGTACTCCCATGGGATGTTGGGTGCCATCCCAATACAACTTTTCACTACTCTAACAAGTGTCATGCTCAAATCCGTCTCAAAGGAGTGCTCTCCAAGTCAACCCAACCCGATATGGGGAGAAGATCAGGGGCATCCCCACAGATCGACACAAACCATCCACCTAGAGAGAAGACCCATCTTAGGTTGATCCTACCCAACATAACTTTGGAGAAGACCCTTCATAGGTCGACCCAACTTGGTCGATCAGGGAGAATACAGGGAGAAGGAACAACACACTCACAGATCGACCCAACGCACTACCCCGGGGATAAGATATGGAGAGTATCCTCACAGGTCGATCCAACCCACTACTCTGGGGAGAAGACCTGGAGAGATATCTCAACCACATGGGTTACAACCCAAAGGTCACTAGGCCAGTACAACTTATCAATCCATTGATAAGTGTCATACTCATCTCAGTTCATCGAGGAGTATCATCACAAAAGAATGTCTCACGAAGCTGCAATCATTAATACTCACTCTTAATGAGAGGGGCATTCCACTCCAAGTTTATCACAGAAGTACTTGAACTTCGATTTGGCAAGAGGCTGGGTGAGAACAGATGCAATCTGCTCATATGTAGGAAGGTGCTCCAGTAGTACTTCCTTTCTATCCACCATATTTCAAATGTAATGAATCATGGTGGGATCCAATATCTGATCAAAAAATCCTACAAGGAGCTTTTGAAGCCACACTACTTCGGATACTACCATACATACTAAAATATACTCGGTTTATGTGGTACTCAAAGCCACATAATTTTGTGTCCTACTACACCAGGAAACCATGACAGATCCAAAATTGAAGCAACATCTTGAGGTGCTCTTCCTATCAACTGCGCTCCCTACCCAATCTGAATCAACATATCCTTGTAGTCTCATGTCAACACTGGTAGCATGTCTCATTCCATAACCAACTGTACCTCACAAATATCGCAACACAGGCTCCACAACCACCCAATGTATATGCCTCGACTGATTCATGAACTGGCTAAGTGCACTCACTGCATAGAAAATATAATATCTAGCGTTAACCAAATACATCAATGATCCAATCAACTGCCAGTAGATGGTTGGATCAATCAAGTTTGAATCAAAAGAAGACTCACCCAACTTTTTCAGATTCATCACCATCGGTGTGGTCATGGACTTACAATTCAATATCCCAAATCTCCTCAAGATCTCAACTGTGTACTTCCCCTGACTTAGGAATATCTCATCAATTCTCTGCCACACCTCAAGTCCCAAGAAGTTATGCATCATGCCAAGATACTTCATATAAAATTCAGAGGCCAACTCATGCTTGCACCAAGCAATGAGATGCTCTGCTCCGGTGAGATATAAATCATCAATACACATGATCAAAATAAGGGACTCACCATCAACAACCTTATAGTACAGGTTGGAATCAACACCACTCTTGTTGAAACCCAAACTCATCAGGTATCCATAAATCCTTACATACCAAGCATGAGGTGCCTGCTTGAGTCCATACAGACCCTTCTTCAACCTGCACACATGGGACTCCTTCCCATGAATCACGAAACCATATGGCTTCTCGATATACACCTCTTCCTCAATCTCGCCATTTGAGGAAAGATGTCTTCATGTCCATATGATGTAATATCCAACCCAAGGCTGAAGCAAGTGCAATAATGGTTTGAATGGAGGTATATTGAGCAACAAGAGCAAAGGTCTTCTCATAGTCTATTTCCTCCACCTGAGAGAATACTTTGGCCACAAATCTCTCTTTTTGCTTCTCGATGCTCCTGTCAATTGCATGTTTTATCTTATAAATCCACTTGAAAGTCACCACAAACTTCCCTTTGGGTATCAAAACAATATCCCACACATCATTCTTCAAGATGGACTGATACTCCTCCATCATGGCATCTCTCCATACTGTCTGACTGGATTCCTCCTCATAACAGGAAGGATCAAAATCAATGATGTGGCTCATAGATGCAACATAGCTCGAGAATCTGAGGTATTTCTCTGAAAGTACCACGAGGAGCGTATATCTCTATGCCTCCTGCAGAGTTTGATGATCCTAAGTAGGCCTCTGTCGGCCTACTGCAAAATATCTAGGAACATCAACAAGATGTACTGAATCAACTAGATCAACAGGCTCAACTATCTCCTTCTGAACTACTTAAGGGTGAGGCGGAGAAGACACCATTTCCTCCTGCGTCTCACTTTCAATATGAATGTGAGATCCTCTAGATTTCCTGAAGGCTACCTCCTTCTCAAAGGAAACATCCCTACACACCTCAATCTATCTCTGACCTGGGATGTAGGTCTGAAATGCCTTTGACAATTCATGGTACCAAAAAAATGTACCCTTCCTTGCTGAAAGGTCTAACTTCGTCCTTTTCTCCTTGGCTATGTGAATGTAAACATTACACCCAAATATACTGAAGTGTCCAATATATCATTGTAACCAACCTGTCACAATCATTGCCACTGTTTCATCCATGAGACCAGATCCACTCAAGGAAGCAACTTTCATAGGCCCACACAAATATGAATGCACAAAGTCCAAGATCCGCTTGGATCTGTTGTCACTACTCAGAAAAGATTCCTTGTCATTCATTCCAAGAGAACAACCTCTGCAAATTCCATCATGCTCAACATAGAGCCATGGAAACCCCGTCACCATCTTCCCTAGAACTATAAGATCTATATAATCCAAATGGGCAAGTCTCCTATTCCATAACTGGTTGAATTGTCAATTTGTACAAAATCCGGTCAGACTGCTTCATGTCTCAAACCAGAGATCATCTAATAAGTTGTCTTCTGCAACCATCACTATAGCTCCCTCTTAGAGCTATCACTAGTGACATGCCTCTGAGGTAACCTTCCCTAAACAATAAAACAAGAACAACAACATTTCCATGGAATTTATAAATATAACCTTCTCGGAACATACGAAAAACAACAATATATCCTAGAGGGGAGATAAACAAATGAATCTCTAGTATTATGTGGTTAGTATAATTATCATAACTCCAATAGATAAAAAAACATAAGATCACAATGGTGCCATAACAACTAGAGGCGTATCAAAAAAATAAAACTTGGAGGGTGCGTTGTTCCTCTAAATGTACTGGATCTGAGATCCCTTTAGATATGAGTTGCTGCTTGGACAAAAGTCCCTTCTTCTGCAAACACCCTCATGATAATGATATAAATTAACATATACAAGTACATTCCTCTGACAACAAAAAAAAACAACAACACCATCCGACAGCAATGACAAACCCTAAAAATTCAAAGTGCTCCAAGTTGGAATATGAAGGTAGCAGGTGATGCACTGGACTAGGGTGCACTTGACTGTGAATAAAATAAGCCCAAATATCAAGGGAAAGTGATAAAACTAGCTTGATAGAAAATGGATGCAGTCACAAGTGTAGTTGCAGAACTGCAACAAGAAGGTAGTGACTAACAGAAGAGCTGCTAGAGAAGCTTGTGCAATGGATTCTTTAGGAACACTGCTCTAATACCATGTTGAATTTTTGAATACTAGACTAGTTCAAAACTGCAGTAAATAATCAGAATCTCAAGAAGATTAACCAAGCACAAATTAAAAAAAAAAAGGGTCTGCTCGTTTCTCCATAGGCAATGATCTTTCATTTCCAGCCAACCATAGGCATCCTCAAGTGCCACCCCCGAGCAAAGCATAGTAGTTATCCTGGGAAACCCTTCTAAACAAGGGAATAAAACCCATCACCTTTTCTTATAGAGAAGATCCATGCCAAAGACAAAATAACCAAGAACAAGCTCTATTCACTAGAGAAAACCAATAAGAAAGAATCCAACAATACTTATCTCAACATGGAGAGAACTCAACAATGTAAACCCTATCAAGAGTGTTAGAGTACTAGTCCATCTCTAGCGCACCACCAAGACTGAGAGATATAATACTTGCGCCTTCCTTCCTTCAGCAGTTGCAACTAAAACTCTCTTCCAAACTTGCACTTTTATATGTGAGAGAGTGTATCAAATGATAAGGGAGCCACCCTTATTTATACTTATTTGACCAATGGAATTTTTCCAGTGGTTTTGACTTGTTCTTTCTGGAAAAATATATTTACTTTATCTTTTTCTGGCAAGCCGACTTGACTTCTGGAGAAATATATATCTTTTGGGGCTTCTTTAATTATTTCAATGGTTTTCCTTTGATGTCTTGGAAGCTTCTTCTATTAGAAAGGTTATCTCGGAGGTGAATACCCTCTGTAGCTACTAGAAACATTAACAACTAAGACTTTTGATGAAATATCTAGGAGAAACAAAACAAAATCTTGGGCATGGAAGTACATAGAGACAAGAAAATGGTAAGCTATGGTTATCACAATAGGAGTTTGGTGAAGATACTGATGAGGTTCAATATGAGCATAGTGAAACAAGTAAATATACCGTTATATTTCCAATGTAAGGTTTCTTCAATTTTATGTCCTACTAGTAAGGAATAAATGATTATATGTCTCGTGTACCTTATGCAAATGCAATAAGAAGGTTGATGACTGTGATAGAAAGTTCAAATATTTCACATGCAGTTGGTGTTGTCAGTGGACAACTGGAAAAACTAGGTAAAGATCATGGAAATGGGTGCTTTAGTATCTGAGAAGCACAAGTGTCACCTGCAGTGGTTGCACTGATTTAGTTTGTGGTTATGTTGATTCAGTGGAGGTGGAGTGGTCCATAGTGGAGAAAACTATGTAGACATGTTCATGTTGTTAGAATAATAAGTGTGCTCATTTTCACCATAGATAATATAACAATATTGTCACCCAACCATAGGCACAAAGGCCACCCCCAAACACCTTAACCTTGACAGATAGAATAATTATGGAAGCAAACCCTAGAAGTAATACCCAACCAAGGTAGCGTACCTCTCTCTCAAGGCTAGTGTACTAAGAAAAAAGTCCAAACCATAACCAGGGAAAAAGTACAACCATAACAAAAGAACAAGTCACCACTACAACAACTGTAGCTCTCCTTGAGTCATGCACACCACTTGTCCTTATGTAGTTGTGAGAGTGAGTATGACAAATGAGCTCTAGCGCCCTCTTATTTATAGTCCTCCAAGTGACCTGACTGGGCCAACTCCTACTTCTGGAGGATAATAATTTAACATAAATTATTATCTTGAGCCGATTTGTCTTCTAAGTTTATTTCCTAACCTTCTAGGGTTTCTCTTACTTCCCAGAATATTCTAGACTCGTCAAAGGTTACACGTAGAGGTTAATGCCTCCCACAACTACCATAATATCAACACACCCTCCTAGCTAGGGAGGTATTAAAGAAAATGATATTGAGCACAAACAAACCATTCAACCGGTAGCATCATCATAGCCACACATGCTATCTCATGATCAAATCACAAGCACCATCATCACTATATAACTAAATAGTCTCCATGGAAATCAGAACAATGCCATCCAATAGAACACAACTATGTCTATTCATAGTAGTATACAACTACTATCCAGTGGTACACAACCACTCCTAGTAGCACACTGCTAATAACAAGTGACATACAATCACTAACAGTGGATCACATCCACTACAATAGCATACAACTACTATCCAAAGACATACAATCTCCAGAACAATCATATCATCTGTTATCAACCTGCATCAACAATTTCATGATACAAAATGAGTCATCTGGGCCATTCTTCAACTCAAACCTGTGATATCTTGGAAGAGCATCTATCCTCGGAAGGTTAAACATCAATCACGTGATATCTGGACTATTATTCCCAAGCATAGAAGAATAACTGTCCCTGATTTCTGAACCTGGACCATTCAACCTAACTGGGCCATTCTTCAGGCACTAATCACAATGCAACCTGAAGAGAATGAGTCTGCCCTAGGGAATGACTGTCCTTGATTGCTGAACCTGGACCATTCAACCTAACTGGGCCATTCTTCCAACACTAATCACAATGCAACCTTGAGAGAATGATTTTTTTCTAGGGAATGAATCTTCGGACCATTTCCTATGGAAATTATTGTCCTACACCAACCTCCTATATCAGACCATTCTTCAAAATTTCTCACAACTGTGAACTTCGAAAGAATGACTGCTCGAAGAGGCAGATGATTTTTCTTGACCACTTCTCAGAGTGACTTCCAAGGAGAATTATTTTCCTAGACCATCCCCCCATACTAGCATGATTTTCCTAGACCATTCCCCCATACTAGCCACAAGGGGAATTGCTGTCTATGGTACATCAACAATCTATCGGACTATTTTTGTTGCAAAAATGACTATTCATTCTGGACCATTTTCTGAACTGGAAAATGACTTTCTGTCATAAATCTTGGAGCACTTTCTGAAGTGGAAAGTGAATGCCCAACCTGGACCATTTTCCAAACTAGAAAATGAATGTTCATCAAGAAAATTGGACCAATTTATGGACTGGAAAGTGACTTCCCAACCTGGACCATTTTCCAAATTGGAAAATGACTGTCCATATATCAATAATATATCAGTTCTCCCTCCCAACCTAGGTAGTAATCGCTTCCTTTTCCAATAAGGAAGTCATCTCCATGAGTCCAACTTGTCCCTTAAGTATGCAAACTTTTCATCTTGGACAAAGGATTTACCAAAATATCTGCTATCTGGTCATCACTGGAGATATACTGGAGAACCAATTCTCCCCTCTGGAATTGATCATAGAGAAAATAATACTTGATCTCAATGTGCTTCGACTTGTCATGGAACATCAGGTTCTCTAAGATATTCACACAGCTCTGATTATCACAATCTATCATGGTCAAATCAAGCACTTGATCAAACAGTCCATAAACCATCTTACGGAGCCACACTGCTTTCGTACAAGCATCACAAGCTGAAATATACTCTGCCTCTGTGTTGAGTGCAACAAACTTCTGTTTGCTACTAGCCCATGATATCGTGGCAAAGCTCAAACTGAAATATATCCAAGAAGCACTTCTTCTTTTATCTGCGCCACTCTCTACCCAATATGAATCGATAAATCCATGAAACTGTATATCATAACTCAAATGTCCCACGAAGACATTTGAAGGCATGCTTTGCAGTATTCAATTCTCATGGATAAGTTCCACATGGAACTATTTTCACACAAAAAAAAATATCCAGCTGAGTATTCTCCAAATACATCAGCAAGCCATTCAATTTTCGATACATGGATGGGTCTACTAGATCAGAGTCTCTCAACTTCTTCATATCTTTCATCATGGGAGTTTTCCATGGATTTGCAATCCATTGTCCTAGAATTATAAAGAACCATTTCGATACACTTCCTCTATCATAAGAAGTTTTCACCACGCTTCTGCTGTACATGAGAGGTTCTGCACCAAGTTGCTTGAATCCATACAAGGTCTTCTTCCATCTGCATACATGGGTCTCTTTCTGGTATACCTCAAAACATTGAAGTTTCTCTACATATGCTTCTTCTTCAATTACTCTGTTGAGAAGAACAATGTTTACATCCATCTGATGCAAATTCCAACCCATGGATACTACAAGAGATATAGTGGCTTAGCTAGAGGTGTATCTGGTTACTAGAACAAGCTATCATCATAGTCTTCTCCCTCCTTCTGGGAGAACCCTGTAGTTCTGAAACCCACCTTGTATCTATCAATGCTTCCATTCATAATTTCTCACATACATTGTTCTTCATCATAACTTCCTTCCATTCCTTCTATTTGAATGATTCTAGTGGGTTCAAAACATGTTGGTAATCTTATGATTCTTGGTATAATAACTGGTTCAATTGGTTGTACTGACTTTTCTTTCTTTCTTGGAATCTTCATGTTATTCCTCATGTTTCTCTTCAATGTTGGAATCCATGGAATATTCTATAGATTCTATGCCCTTCCTTTATGAAGGTTCCAACTTCTTTTTTTCGTCATAGGAACATAAATGTAGATGGACAACCAAGGATATTCAAGGCTTATTTTTGAACAATACTTCTTCTAGTGTCAAGCTGAACACATGTTTCTTATCATGGATGCTACTTCCAATGAAGAACATGGACATATAATTTATAGTATTTATGAATTCTTTAATGGATCGTATCATTGGGGATTAGCCCCCTCCTAATCCCGACTTCATTCCTGAATGAACAATATGCATACTCTTCTTTTGGAATTCTGCAATCATCTCCCTCCATCTAAGAGAGTCCATTCTTTCGTTTGCATCCTTATTGGTTTCTACAAAGTGTCACAAGTCTATTATAGTTTCCTCTTGATTACTGATTTCTTTCTAGTCCAACTCCTTCCGGGTATCTTCAAGTTTTATTTTGATTGCGGCCCATTTGGTAGTTGTTACTTATGTAATAGCTTCCACAGGAATTGTCACCAAAGGTTGTCAACGTACTTCATCCTTTTCAGATACATTACTTTACTTGACTAGTCATTGTAATGGAAATTCTTATCTTTTTATTCTCCCATAGGTATATGGCCATATTATCTTTGAAGAAATAGATACACATGATATGTACAAGAACTATGTAAACATGGTATGTGCAAGGACTATGTTACATAAGAATATTGTTACCTTGACTGGTAGAAAGGGTTTGCTTCGTCCTGCTTGATTTTCTTTGAGGGTTTCTTTTCTTTGACAACTATTGTTTCATGTGTTTCCTTCCTTTTCTTTAACTCAGGACACTGGTTCCTATAGTGACCATATTTTCGACAGTTGAAGCATTGTATTTTTGACATCCCTTTCTTGATTTGGTTTCTTCCTTGAGCCAAACTTCTTTTTATTTATGAATTTCTTGAACTTTGCTGTGTAGGATTGATCATCATCTTTCTTTTGGGATTTCTCTTTTGTGCTAATCCTTGATTCTTCTTGTGTACAACAAGTCCAAAGTTCTTCAAATGTAGGATACTTAGTTCTTGTGTTCATGCTAGCAAAAAATGCATCCCATGTATTGGGAAGGACATTAAGTACTATATTTACTAGTTCCTTTTCTAAAATGATTTCCTCAATAGCTTGTAATTGATCTCTTAACTAAGAGATTCTTACAAAGTATGGTGTTATGCTGTCATCATTATTCATTTTCATGTCACAGAGCTCATTCTTCAGACTCATCACTTGTCCAATATTTATGACTGAGAAGAGGTTAGTTAGGGCCTTGTACATCTTCTTAGATGAGTCAAGATGAGAAATGTATGGTATAAAATGGTCCTTTACATAGTCCAATATGATACTCATAGCATTGATGTAATTGTCCTTAAACTTCTCCAGAACTGCAATGTTATGAGGTTCCTTCTCTTTTCCCGCTTCAAACTGTGGTTCCATGATCTTCCCTTTCACGATATCCAACACTTTATTCTTGGCAAGGATGAGGTCAATCCTTGTCTTCCATGCTATGAAGTTAGAAGTCCCTTATAACTTGTTTTCTGACTTCATAGAGTAAGTCATGTCTG
Organism: Picea mariana; assembly: GCA_032191745.1. Lineage (NCBI taxonomy): Eukaryota > Viridiplantae > Streptophyta > Pinopsida > Pinales > Pinaceae > Picea > Picea mariana. The sequence continues at coordinate 5,231 of JASDQU010374155.1, read as the reverse complement.
CTTTTACTTGATCAACCTTTGACTTTGACTTGGTCAACCTTTGACTTTGACAAAAACCTCAAACTTGACGCCTTGACTTGCTGAGAGTACCAGGAGGCACGCTAGGCTAGGGCGCACTAGGTTATCCACTAATTAGGTCAAGCACTTCATTTAAGGTACCTCAACATGAGGGTTAGGGTTTCGTTGCTGCAACAAAACTTTGACTGCAACTGCAATTGAGCAAATCCTCTCAATCTATCTTCCAGTGGTTAGACTCTTCGAAGATAGAGTGGGCCCGTAACCTGTTAGAATAATAGGTGTGCTCGTTTTCACCATAGACAATATAGCAATATTGTCACCCAACCATAGGCACAAAGGCCACCCCCTAGCACCTTAACCTTGTCAGAAAAAATAATTCTGGAAGAAAACCCTAGAACCAATAGCCAACCAAGGTAGCGTACCTCTCTCTCAAGGCTAGTGTACCAACCAGAAAGTCCAAACCATAACCAGGAATAAAGTCTAACCATAACCAAAGACCAAGTCACCACTGCAGTAGCTGCAACTCTCCTCAAGTCATGCACACCACTTGTCCTTATGCAGTTGTGAGAGTGAGTATGAAAAATGAGCTCTAACTCCCTCTTATTTATAGTCCTCCAAGTGACCTAATTGGGTCGAATTATACTTCTAGAGGATAATAATTTAATATAAATTATTATCTTGAGCCGACTTGTCTTCTAAGGTTTTTTCCTAAGCTTCTAGGGTTTCTCTTGCTTCCTCGAATATTCTAGACTTGTCAAAGGTTACCGGTAGAGGTTAATGCCTCCCACAACTACCATAATATCAATACACACAACCGATATTGTTATAGAAGCCACGATGGTGTTTGACTTCTCTTGGCTTGTAGGAAGGTGATGTTTGATTTGTTGGGAAAGTTATTAGGGAATTGTTGTCAAGGTGGAGGTTTTTGGGTTGTGACAACACACCTTGTAGTTACATTCGTTTGGGAAGAGGTTTCTCAAGTTTTTGACTTTCCATATGCCTGGAAACGCTTAAGAATCTCCCATTTAAATGAAGAAGCTCGTGAGGAGCTTCTTGAGACTTGTATTAATTTATCCACAGATCAATAAATATTACCATTTCTCCCATCTATTCATCTCCACTGTGTGTGATGTTTTTATTTCTCTATTTTTGTCTCTATTCATGAAATTTGTTTGAAGGCCCGAAGTCCAACATTACTTCCGAGCCATGATCACTCGCACTTGGTCACCGATTAATTTTTCAAATCATCAGCCAAGTATTTTTTGTGGATGGTAAATTGGGATCGAGAGAGTCAAACCTGTCACCTCCCCAACTTTGGAGGAGAGATGAGAGGTGTCACTTCTTGCTCATGACCACTTGTATGAGTCAATTTTTCAAATCATCAATTAATTATTCTCTAGATTAAATAGAAACTATGGTATTAAGAATTACAAAAATTTAAATTCAAAATTTTGATGTCGATTATATCAAAGATGTTGCAATCCACAATAAACATATTTAATATAAAGTTTTTTTTTTCAAACTCAAAAGCAAGTTACTTAAGTTATTGAAATTTTTGTGCTGAATTGAGTGTTTCTATCTTGTTGAAACATAGCACAATACATCGTCACATGTAGGTCATCTTCAATTTCTTTTTATTTGGAAAGTAAATAAAGATGTTCTTTTTGTTTATAATTTTCTTGTTCCTATTTCAACTTTTAAGAGTGTGATTAGAACTTAGCCTAAATTGATGAAGTAAACGACTTTTAAGCATAGATTGGGTTGATCTCAAGTCAATAAAATCTCATTTTGACACTTGCCACAACTCTTCCCTTTACCCTTTTTTGTAAGAAGTCTCCAATAACTAATGGTTGATCTAGCAAATCTCCTTCTTTTCTTTAATTCCCCATATCATTGTTGATCTAGCAAATCTCCTTCTTTAATTCCCCATGTCATTGTGCCAACCCTTATCTTCATGTCATTATACCAACCCTTATCTTAAGATGTAATCTTTCATTACAAGAGCAATTTGCTTATATCCATATAATTTATTTTGACTAATCTTTGCTTATATGCATAATGCTTTTCCTTTTTTAAAGTTAAAGTGTTTGTATTATAATTCATAATTCCTTTCATAAAATAGTTACTAAATTATTTTATCTTTCTTCCAAATATTTTGAAGAAATTCAAAGTTAAATTGTGTACCAATATTCGGGAACTGATTCTTCAAATCTCAATTTCATAACTTATTTTTTCTACCTTTATTTTATTTTTTCTAAAAAAATTCCAATTATTAATGAAATGAAACTCTGAGATACTTACATGAAAGAAATACCTTCCTTTTTCACCATAAAATGTATTAGGAATCAAAGAAAAACCTTCAATAAAATGTATTATTCCATAAAAAAAAAGTCGGGGAAGATATGTGTGCAGTTGAGAATATGAAACTAAAAACCATTTTGTAATGGCAACTGTAAATTGGAATATGTGTAGATAAGAAGAGGAAGTGAAAAGTTATTGAGGAAAACTATATTTTAAACGTTTCACGTTTTGCTTCTTCTCTTTTAGAGGATATTTGCTCAAAATTCAGTCAAAAATTGTTAAATATGTAGATTAGAAAAATACAAAATATAAATACATATGTTTATCGTACTTGGTTCATTCTGACTCCTTTTATTACGTGCCCAGCTATGGTTAGTAGCATTTGAATTTTGAAGACATATGCCTTCAGTTGAATATATTGTACATGGAAGCCACAATTCATGGTTGAATTGATTGAGCTTGGAAGTGTTTCTACTTGGAAATAATGGAGAAAGTGCCAGTTGCAAGTGCCAGTTATAAGCACCAGTTATAAGCTTCAGTTGTGAGAGTCAGTTGTAGGCATGTTAAGAGTTAGTTCTTAGTTAAGAGTCTAGTTGTCTTTGGTTTGCATGTAACTGACTTGGGAGAGTCTTTTCCTATATAAGGATGTAATCTGTCTTCATTGAATAATACAGAAGTGAGTGTAGCCTCACCGTGGTGTTTTGATCGTATATTTTATCTTGGCATCAGAGCCACGGGGAGGGGGTGTGGATAGCGTGAGTTTAGTGAGAGCTGAGTAAGTTCTTGATCCGTGAAGAACCGCATGGGTTCAATTTGCATGGAAGAAGAGGTCCACAGGATGGATAAGAAGAGCCACGATTCGAGTTGGAGAATACATGCGTGAGAGCAGGTCGAGGCTTTGAGCGTGGAGGAAGATCCATGAGCAAATCGAGGCAGAAGAGGTTGTGTGAGATTGGAGCGTGGCGTAAGGCCGATCCTCATTTGCAAAATTTGAATGCATGCATGAGTTTGATGTAAGTTTGAATGCATGCGTGAGTTTGAAAAGTAGACTTTGGATGCATGCGTGGAGTTTGGATGGCATGAGTGGTATACGTTTTGTTTAAGTGCACAGTTCATTATTTTATGAAAGATTTAAATAAATAAAAGTGGATGTGTATTTGAAATTTAAGGAAGAGTTATTTACTTTATTATTATTATTAAAGTGGATGCATGCATGTGTATTAAAACAAAAAAGGGAGGTTCCTTTTAAGGATTTTTTTTTTTTTAATATTTAAAGTGGGTAAGAAATTTTGAGGTGGATGATTTAAAGGTGCATGCATGGATGCATGTATGATTTAAAGGTGGATGCATGCATGATTTAAGCTAAGAACAGAGGTAGATTTGGACCAGTGGATCCGAAGGCAGAGCGATGGATTGCTCAGCACAAGAGAAAATTTGACAAAAAGTTGCATATCTTTGGTGATTCACTTGCAAAGACTAACTTGCAGAAATGGCGAATCCTCTAGCAGAGACCTACCTCAACGAAGCCAACAAGCTAGATGGATCGAATTTCATTAAGTAGAAATTCAAGATGCAGACGCTCATGGAGGGCTATGGTGTCTGGAACATTGCGAATGGAACTGAACTGAAACCTAATGTGGCTGCAGGTGTGACATCAACACAAATCCAAGACTGGGAGAAATGCGAAAACAAGGAAAAGGTATTGTTGCGCATGTCAGTTAAAGATAGCATAATTCCACATATTAGAGATGCTACAACTTCTACTGAAACATGGATAGCTCTTAAAGCATTGTATGAAACTAGCAACACAAATTGCATTTTGTTCCTGAAAACTAAATTGCTAGGCATTAAGATGGATGGNAATCCGCTGGCAGAGACCTACCTCAACGAAGCCAACAAGTTAGATGGCTCGAACTTCATTAACTGAAAATTCAAGATGCAGATGCTCATGGAGGGCTATGGTGTCTGGAACATTGCGAATGGAACTGAACTAAAACCTGATGCGGCTGTAGGTGCGACAGCAGCACAGATCCAAGACTGGGAGAAGCACGAAAACAAGGAAAAGGTATTGTTGCGCATGTCAATTAAAGATAGCATAATTCCACATATTAGAGACGCTACAACTTCTGTTGAAACATGGACAGCTCTTAAAGCATTGTATGAAACTAGCAACACAAATCGCATTTTGTTCCTGAAAACTAAATTGCTAGGCATTAAGATGGATGGAAATGAATCTGTTAGTTCATTTTTGGGTCGCATTAAAGAGGTGAAAGACAAGCTAGTAAATATAGGGGAAATTGTTTCCAACACTGATCTAGTGACTATTACCTTAAATGGTATGCTAGAAGATTATCATATGTTCATAACAGGTCTTGTAGCAAGGGAGAAACCTCCTACGTTTGAAGAACTGACATTTATTTTGCTGCAAGAGGAAGAGAGGCACGGGAATCTGAAGCCTCAAAGTAATTATTTGGCACTGTGGTCAAATAATAGATCTGCGAGAGGGAGATCAGGTGTAAGAGGCAGAGGAGGCAATTCATGGCAGAGAGGCGGTTCATAGCAGAGAGGCAGTTCATCGCAGAGAAGACAATATCCAAATCAAGGTATGCACTCTGATAGGAATGAGTCAAAGAGTTGTTTTTATTGTGGTCGACTTGGACATATGGTTAAAGACTGTCATAAGAAGAAAAGTGATGAGGCTAGGAATAAACCTAGAACACATTTAGGTCATTATGCAGAAAAATCTTCAAATCAAGATCACAGATTATTTATTGTTAGTGATGATATTGATGAACCCCCGAATTTTGACTCACGTGATCTTAGGCTGTTTGTGTCTAACGCTGCTTTATCTGCTGAAATAGATGATTCTGATGTCTGGTTTGTGGATTTTGGAGCATCAGTACATATGACTT
>JASDQU010374154.1:95038-108918 GCA_032191745.1 Picea mariana | reverse complement strand
GTCAATGTTCCATTGACTCCTCGCGTCTAGGGGATTCGCGGGAAAAGGGCATGAAAGCTCAACACTTGGACTTACGAAGTCCTGAGTAGCGAGAGTCCAACCATTGACCTCATTAAGCAGCGAATAGCGAGAAGAGCTAGAGGTTAGCCTAGCCGGCGGTCATGCGTAAAGGACACTGACAGATGGAAGCTATACCCATTTTGTGATCTCGGGTATCGACGATTTGTGAAGGATATTGGAGGGCCTTTGACTCACGACTCGCGAGGTCACGAGTGGGGAAAGACGCCTGGTTTGTTTGACCTATGGTCCTAACCCACGATCACAGGGAGGTGAACAGGGAAAAACTAGCCTGCCCTACACCCCTGTAGGACTCCGGGGGTTCTGTTCCTTGAGGAGGAACGAATTTTTTTATTATTTAGGTAGTGGATATGTTACATTGTAAGACTCAGGTGTCTACAACCTTAGCTGGGACACAAATCTGTGATTGTACTACTTAATAAAGCACTTAGCACCGTTAGTTCTATAATATCTAATCATTAATCACTTCACTGATAAAACAAGGCTTTATAGCATTCACACGGTTATAATGTAATTAAGCACTTAACATCAATAGATAGGTCAGATCTAGCAGATCAAGCACTAAGCACATTCATATGGATCATATCTAATATTCTCACATATCATTAGCACTAAGCATAAGAAGATATATCCAATCATCTCAAAGAACTTAGAAAAAGAAGACATAAACACATTAAGACAAGCATAAATCAGGACAACACAGTGTTTACGTGGTTCACCCCCACCCTGGCACTACGTCGACCAACTCTTCTTCTTTATTTCCTTTAGTCAATTGGTTACAAGCATAAATCCATCAAAACCCTTACTCTGCACAGGACAAAAGATCTATGCAGCTCGCTAGATCTTTCTTCCTTGTGTTACATCACTAAGTCGTCTATAGTCTCGCACAAGGACTTGCACTCAACTCTGCAAGTATTACACAGAATGCACAAAGCCCTGATCACGCAGATCCAACCCTTGGCACTTAGCCTATATCACATAGATATACTATTCGACTTCAACTACTTCTTACATTTCCCAACCTTCTATTTATACATACAAAATAGGCCTAAACATGGGTAAACCCATGGGCCAACATCCAATTCCCTTTACATATTCCCAAAAACCCAAAAAGGATCCAAAAGTGGGCCGATATCCCATGATCTCCACTTCATCTTGCGCTCCTCCTTCGACAGGTTTTCGAAGTCCCAAAATAGGTCAACATGACCAAGAAACTCCCAAAACTTGGTCAAGGGCCAACAAGTTGATGTTAACGTGGAGTTATTAATCGAGGTCATTAAAATATCTAAACATAAAGAGAGCACTCGGCTAGCGGGTAAGAAATGCACTTGGGGACCTCATACACGTCGAAAGCACATAACGAGTTAGGTACAATGGCTATCGATGCTTGGATGGCGTCGAGAAAAGTAAAATTAATGCATGTTTTTCTTTTCGCGGGTTGACACATTGTAACTTTTTCCGACGTCGAAACTGTATCGAGGGTCGGCAATGTCACTTTCCATTTGCGCGACGCTTACTGTTATATTTATCTACCGACGCTAAATGGATCGGTCTGTGGCACAATCCCTACCAAGGCTTATTCTCAGAAAAGAAAGTCTTTCACCGGGCGACACCGATAAAGGTTGGCAGTTGGCTACTTTGACTTCTCAAACGGTTTTCGCCACCTTTAACTTTTACCGATGTCGAACTTCTTAAGCGAGTCGGGGAAAATTCTGGGCTACCGATTCCTTGAGTAGTTGTTAAGTTCCTTTTAGAGTAAAGATGACTCTTTGTTGTATGTTCAAGTAATCTTTAATTAATTCAATCATGAAACATATAATATAAGTGAAGGTATCAATTTCATACTGACGTGAAAACTGTCAATGCAAAAGATCGAGTGGTACCCAAAAAAAAAGAGAAAGGTCATAGATTTTTTTAGGGTGTGTTAAGTGCTCAACAAATGGCGATTCACTAGGTGAATGAAGAATCTCTTCTTCTACTTCGTTTCCCTTGAGGTATTACCGAACCACAAAGTAGATATCTCTGACATTTCTTTTATTCGTATTAATTGAGGCTATTATTATTATTACTATTTTATTTTATTTTTATTATTGGAAGTATTGTTTTAGGGATTGGCCGTTTAATGGGAGGGAATCAAGTTCCCCTCTCAGATTCTGCAGCCAGTAAGTGCCTACCCCAATCTTCTCAGCCACCTGGGAAGGTCCAAGCCACAGGTTCTAAAATTTGGAATGTTTCCCCTTTGGTTCATTCGCTCTGTCCCATTTCAGGACCAAGTCTCCTACTTCAAAATTCTTCTCTTTAGCTTTATGCTTATCGAACCATCTTTCACTATCTGTTGGTGAGATAAGAATTTTGACTTAGCCTTTTCTCTCTCTTCTTCCAGCATGAGAAGAGTGTTGATTCTTTGTTGCATGACTGACGATGGTTCCTCGTTGGAATCTTGAGCCAATTGAATAGATGGTTTTTGGCACAAGGGGCAGACCCAGGGTTCAATGCTACAACAACGCACCAACAAAGCCCTAACTACCATCCCTTTCGGCAACACCTGTGAAGTAGATGAAGTCTCACCTAAGGTAGAGGCAAAGGTGGTTGCAAGACTCAGGTGTTTGCAACCTTAGCTGGGACACATATCTATGATTGTACTACTTAAAAAAGCACTTAGCACCATCAGTTCTTCAATATATAATCATTAATCACTTCACTGATAAAGCAGGGCTTTGCAACATTCACACTGTTATAACGTACTTAAGCACTTAGCATCAATAGATAGGTCAGATCACTAGTGCATCTGGGTCAAATTCCGATGACGCGTTAGACGTAATTTCCAGTTTATATTGCCAAAAGAATGAAAAACATCGGACCCCCTCAAACGTCATTTAACAGGACGTCGCTTTTTTGACGACAGAGTGTTCGTCTATATTGCGACGTTCTATGATGCCATGTGTCATCATCAATTTGATTGTTCAACCCCCATATAGATGTCGTAAGACCGACGTCTAGGTCATGGCAAGACTGACGTCTTGGACGTGGCAAGAGAGACATCCTGAAGGTGGCAAGAGAGACGTTTTAAATGTGGCAAGAGCAACATTTCAAAGGTGGCAAGAGAGATGTCCTGAAGGTGGCAAGAGAGACATTTCAAAGGTGGCAAGAGAGACGTTCTAAACGTGGCAAGAGAGATGTTTCAAAGGTGGCAAGAGAGACGTCCTTAAGGTGGCAAGAGAGACGTTTTGAAGGTGGCAAGAGAGATGTTTCAAAGGTGGCAAGAGCGATGTTGTGGAGGTGGTAAGACCGACGAGATGAGGTATTAGCTCCAACATGGTTTCTATGGGAGAGACACTCTTGGATGTGGCAAGATCGACGTCCTAGAGGTGGCAAGAGAGATGTGAAGAGAGTCCAAGATGTCTCAATAGAGATGGTTTTGTAGGTATTTAAAAAAAAAATACAATATCAATATCAATATCTATGAAGCAAACAAACAACTCCAGGCAAGGAACTAGTGATAGACTAGAGGGTCTGAAGATGTTTAATTGTTGATTTCTGCCTGGAGTAATTCTTCCTATAATTATGATCATACTCATTGCTAATTTTAAGAGTGTGAGCCCCTCCATTAATATGTCTACATCCCTCTTCGATCCATCACAGAAGATTAGTATGTCATCCACAAAGAGGGAGCTGAAACCATTTGGGCTTTCCTGCTAACTTTATACCCAATAGGCTCATTCCTTGATTTTCATTGCTTAAATTTAATCCACCCATGGTCTGAATCTAATTAAGACCAATGGGGGAATCAAAAAAATTTCCTCTTTCATTAACAAAATTTGATTTTCCCTGTCCTCCTCGAAATACTTGTGAGGAATCCAGCTGCAGAATTGCTCTACACAATAAAGACAAATGCAAGGCCCAACTGTTGGTCACTATAATTGTTTATTAATTAAAACAATCAAGTGTTACATAAATTGTCAACCCGGGGAAGTCTGTTTATTTCAAAGGCAAGCACACACTGTATATGCTCAATCTCAAAAGCAATCCAAAGTTGTAGTAAAAGTTACACTAATCACACCTTGCTTTGAACAGACTGGAGTTCTACTTTGAATTATAGTAAAAGCAATCTATCTATTGTAGAATTCAAGATTCAAAGGAAAATAATTATCAGAAGAATCCTGGATTACATTAAGAAACAACAACCTAGGGAAAATGAACCTTTCAACATACTGTAAAGAAGACTAGCTATTCTGTAACAGAGAACAGGACCCTATTCCCCAAAGTAGGAATCTTCAACACCTGTCTCTGACTATCACACTTTCATAAACTCATTTTGCAAATAGAATTACCAATCAAAATGATCAACAATTACCTAGGAATGAGTTGTATGAAAACGATGCAACAATCAATTGAAACAGAGTTTCAACAAAACAAAGTTTTAACAAGGTATGAATAAAAAAAATACTTAACACACTACATAAACTAATGGGTGAATCTTGTGAAGAAGGTGGGCCCTCTCCTTCTCACAAGATTCCCCAGAAATGAAAGGCAACTAAGAAGAAATGCTCAAAATGATCTTTATTCATTTGTCCAATGTAACAAGTTACAATATCAAAAGTGAACACGCTCCTTCTCTGTAATTCCCTTCTAACTAAGCCTTCTGTAATCTCCCTTCTAATGCTGATTTCTCCCCTATTTAAAGAGGAGAATCCTCTTAATACAATTAAGCATAAAATTACATGTGTATGTACAAATCCTATTCTTAGTCTGATCTAATCTTATATGCTGGAATAGGGTATTATTATCTTCTGTAGCAAAATGTTGTTATAGTAGTTGTAATGGTGTTGGCTTGAGGTATAGCTGTTGCGGCCAGTGTAACAACTTCTTTAATTATCTTTTCTTGTTACTGTTGTATGTGAAATACTATTTCAGCATCGCAAATCACAGACTGTTTCAGCAACGAGATTTGCCTACTGTTTGACTATTTCAACAACGTGGTCTTCAAGCAGAAATGATGGTTGTAATGGTGCTGGCTTGAGGTATAGCTGTTGCAGCCAGTGTAACAACTCCTTTAATTATCTTTTCTTGTTACTGCTATATGTGAAATACTGTTTCAGCATCGCAAATCACAGATTGTTTCAGCAACAGGATTTGCGTACTGTTTGACTGTTTCAACAACGTGGTCTTCAAGCAACAACGATATATTAACTGCAGTCTTCAAACTGTTTTAGCAACTATATATTTCTGATAAATGGATAAGTATGAAAGTAATGTAAAATTACATGTAAAACAAATTAAACATATAGCAAAGAGAAGAAACATTATATACCTTTGGAAAAATAGATTAAGGTGATAATGTAGGCTTAAATATGAGTGGGAAAAGGATGTAATGATAGCAAAAAGTATGAGCAAAAAGGTACATTATAGAGTCCTAACATCCCTCCCAACTAAAAAGGTTGCATGTCCTTAGGCAACTTCAATCTGAATCAGAATCTGGATACTAACTCTGGGCATGCAAATTACTTAAGCAATAGCTGTAGAAAGTACTATCTGTTGGGGCTTTGAATCCTTGAACATGTTGTAGCCTTTGCCAGGCTACTACTTCAACCTTCTTGGGCAACCTATGATGAGCTTGATACTTCTCTACTGGCATCCACAGAATGGGAAAATGGAACTGATAACCTATCCAATTTTTAGCGCATTGCTGGACACATTTGATGTAATTGGGTACCCGGAAGATTGCTATCTCAAGATTGGTAGGACTAAAGGGATTGTGCTCCTGCCTTTTCTCAGAAGATTGTTGCCAAAACATGTTATTTGCTTTTATGGTAGCAGTCTCCATGGATTTAATAAACTGTTGAAAATCCTGAAGTATTGTTGCCTGTAGTTGCCGCATATGTTGAATCATCCCTGGTTTCTTAAAAAATTGATAATATTCTGCAACAAAGGTGGCAACGTTCTATGGTTATGGCCATATCCAGAGGAGACGGTTATCTTCATTATTCTTGGCAGCTAGAAAATCATTCTACCATGTAATCTGGTTGGCAAGGAAGGAGGCGAGTGCCCGAATCTGGATATCACCAACAAGAGGATTAAGATTAAGCTGTTTGTTCTCAAGAATGGCTTCATTATGAAGATATAACTCACATAGTAGATGCTGATCAATAGTAGAGGCTTCTGCAAAAGTTTGAACAAAATCTTCTGGTTTGAACATTGCATAAGGTCTTCCATCTTTGATTGATTTCATCTGAAAGAATGCAAGTCGTTAGGAAAAGAGAGTAATTTGGGGATGGTTTCCTAGTAGCCAACAATTTTTGTACCAAATCGAACATCAGGAGCAATTTGCTTTTTAACTCCTCGTTCTGCTTCTTATGGGCATGAGATTCTTTGTGTGTTTGCTCCAAATATTCCTAGTTTGAATATATGTGGTTCATCCAAAGTAGTTTGTGCTCCTGCAAGCTTTTGTCCTGTGTAATAGCAAACTCCTTTTTCCATTTGTTCATTATTACCTGCTCATTCCATGGTTGAGTTTGTGTTATAGCATTGCAAGTGGTAGGCTGAGGTAGAGTTTGAGTGGCTTGTTCCACAAAAGTAGGGGTACTGATCTTGCTAGGAGGGGTAGATTCATCAATAGGCAGAGTTTGAGCAGCTTCACTAATGAAAACAGGAGCTTCAGATTTAACAGTTGTTGTAGGCCAGGGTTCCTGTAGATTAGCTTTGCTTTTTGGAATTTTTGAAGGTCCTACTGGTTCTTGTGTAATAGTAGGGCGTTCCTCTTTTTTAACTGCAAAAGTTGTAGGTGCAGGGGAAGCTCTAGGCATTGGGATTTGAACCACTTTATAGCTTGCTTGATCATAAATATCCCCACATTGGCTGCACATATACTCTCTATACTGATCATCTTTTGTGTTTTTCTCTGCCATGGCTGCTACGCGAGCTAAGGTATACAATTTAAGTTCCCTGTCATAGGCTTCCTTTGCCATTACCAACTCTTGCTTGTAAGCTTCCAATTTTGATCTTAGAAACTCATTCTCTTGTAAGAGAGAAGCCATTGTTGGTTCTAGTTGTTGATCTATCATAGGTGTATCAAGAGGGGTGACTGGTTTTTGTGTAACAGTCACAACCTCAGTAGCTGGTTCTTATGGAGCAGCTACAAAATCAACAGTTGATTCTTGTGTTTCAACTACTTGATGTAAAGAAAATAGTGTTGCAGCACCCTGGGCATCTGATTCTTGTATTTCAGGAATAAAATCAACAGTTGGTTCTTGTGTTTCAGCTGTAGTTGCTTCTTGTGTAACAGTTATAGCTGGTTCTTGTGTAACAGCTACTGAATGAGTAGCTAGTTCTTGTGTGATATCTACTTGATGTAAAGAAAATGATGTCACAACACCCTGGGCATCTGATTCTTGTATTTCAAGAATAAAGTTAGTAGCTGGTTCTTGTGTTTCAGTTGTAGTTGGTTCTTGTGTAATAGCTATAAATGGTTCTTGTGTAATAGCTACTGAATGAGTAGCTAGTTCTTCTGTGACATCTACTGAATGAGTAGCTGGTTCTTGTGTGACAACTACTTGATGTAAAGAAAATGATGTTGTAGTATCCTGGGCCTCTGGTTCTTATGTTTCAGTGCCCATGGATGGAACAAGTAAAAATTTCAGGATTTGGGAGGGTGGAGGTGTATGGGTTTTTAGAAAAATGGGTTGGGGGTTTAGGGTAGTGGCAGTAGTTGCTACTTTGGTTGAAGCCCTCATTCATATTTTAGGTAAAAAGGCAGGAAAAGTAGTATTTTGCTTCTTCTTTTTGCGAGTGGGTTTTCCCTCAGTGATGGAGCAGGGAGGGTTATCAGATTTATCTACTTCAGAATCATCGCTAAGGATATGAACAGTACGAGTAGATGATTCTAGTAAATTGTGGGGTGGACTTGGTATGGTAGGAGGGTTAATTGGATCAATTGGAGCTGTAGGCAGATTAATAGGTATTTCTGGAGGGTCAGGAAGGTTTTGTGGTTGCTCTTCATGAGGATTTTCAGGACGTTCAACAACTTCCTGAGGGTTTATGGGTGGATTTTTTAGGAGAGGGTTTTGTTGGGCAAAACCATTTTGGATGAGTAATTGAACGAGACGGTGATGGGTGAGGGAAAGGATGGGATTTTTAACCTGTCTACAATAATGCAACATATTTCTAAGACATCTGAGCAGATAGTAAGGAATATTCACCAGTCTAGCATGTCGTAAATGAGATAACAAGACAAAGTCGTACTGGTAAACTACCTGGTATCGACCTTCGTAGGTAAGGTGGTGCTTGACAAACTCTGCAACTTTTGGCCAAGGAGGTGACAACGAGCTAAGTCGAACACCCCGGGCTTTAGGCTCAACTTGTTCTCCTGGCAAGAGAAAATCATGTTGGGCATTAAGAATAATGTGTTTGCGGCTGAACCAGCGAATGCCAGTGACGGGAAGACTCGAAACCTATTCTATATCATCCTCTGTGACTAGAATCCGAACCCCTTGAACAATAGAATGGTATTCTTGAAGATTCTGAGCAAATTGAAGAACCTGTTGTTGATCAAATCCCTGGAGCCTCTGAAAATAACCCAGCCAGCCTGCCTGCTGAAAGATTTGGTAGACTTCTGGAAACAATTCTAGCAGGGTTGTCGTGGCAGGTTTGTATCGTATAATAGGACCTCCCATAGCTATTCAGCTCAGTAAAATGCACAGTCATAGAGCCGAGTAACCGCACCCGAACAAAGTAAGTTTTATGGATGAGGGCATGTAAATGATGGTGAAAAGATGAGATAATGGGTAAAAAAAAGTGACGATAGTCAATTCGTGTGAAATGATGGCATAAAGTTTCGATATCCCCCCCCCAACTACGGCTGAAATAATGACTTTAAGTGTATGGGGATCATGGCAATAATGAATTAGGATCTTCTCATTAGCCATAGTTCAATTGTATTTACATATAAAGTTTACATACCTCATCTTTACCTTTGATTCGTACTTCGAAAAATATAGTGTCTGTTCATAATGGACCTGCAGTAATCATAGGAGAAACTTTGGAATTATGAGAGAAATTGTATCAAGGGTTTGTTTAATCATGGGAGAAGGTAGTGAAAGGACATAATGTAGTATGAAAAATAGGAGAAGTGAGAGCGAAAGAGCTGAAGAAGATGTTTTTATGACAGGAAATGCTGAATAGTCATGTCTTAGCAACGAAAAGATGGGCAATGCTAAAAAAGCGGTGTTTTGGAAACAAGAAAAGAATGGAAAAATGTTGCTGAAGAGTGATGTTTTAACAATGGAAAATATTGCTAAAGAAATGGTGTTTCAGCAACGGGAAAAATGGAGAAAATGTTGCTGAAGAGTGGTGTTTCAGCAATGGGAAAATGGGGAGAAATGTTGTTGAAGAGTGGTGTTTTAACAATGGAAAAATGGGGGAAAATGTTGCTGAAGAGTGGTGTTTCAGCAATGGGAAAATGGGGAAAAATGTTGCTGAAGAGTGGTGTTTCAGCAATGGGAAAATGGGGAGAAATGTTGCTGAAGAGTGGTGTTTCAGCAATGGGAAAATGGGGAAAAATGTTGCTGAAGAGTGGTGTTTCAGCAATGGGAAAATGGGGGAAAATGTTGCTGAAGAGTGGTGTTTCAGCAATGGGAAAATGTTAAAGGAAAAAAAAATGAGAGGGGATGAATGATGGGGATGTTGAATGGGAAATGAAGATGAATGGATTGAAGAAAGAGGGAGAAATGATTCACAAGATGAAGCTTGGATATGCTTGTAGTAATATTGTCCTTTCTTGGTAGGCCTTTTCTGGATCGAGAATCTGCAAAAGAATCAATTGTAACATGCCATCTCTTGGCAGGGATTATTAGTAAAATAAATTTAATCTGATACTAAAGAAATAAAATTCAGAAAAATTAAATGCAATGAGGGGCAAGAGGCTCCTCTAAGAAGAGATAATGTGAATCTGCCACACATGTGGCCTTAAAATCTTCTTTGGAAATGGGGCGCTGGTACAGACAGAGCCGATGACCATTCACTAATAACGGTGTTTTAGATTCATCAATTGTTAGGAGCCTTATTGTTCCATTGGGGAAAACAGTATCCACTTCGTAAGGTCCTAGCCATCTTGTACGTAGTTTCCCTTGAAATTCTTTAAACCGAGAATCATACAATAAAGCCCAATTACCTTTTTGGAATTGCTTATGCTTGATGATTTTATCATGCCATTTTGTTCTTTGTTGTTGAATCATAGTTGTCTGGTGAATGGCATCTAATCTTTTTTCATCCAATTCATTAAGCTGCTACAACCTGGCTATCTGTGCATCAGTCAAATCAAGGTTAATAGCTAAAGCAATCCTTAGGGTTTTGATTTCAAATTCCACAGGAAAGACAACGCTTTTTCCATAAACTAATTCATAGGGGGAGAATCCTGTAGTATTTCTCCAGGTAGTTCTGTAAGCCCATAATACTTTAGGGAGCCTTTGAGACCAATCCTTCCAGTTTTCCTTCACTGTTTTTGTGAGAATGGATTCTATTACTTTGTTTGTGCTTTCCACTTGTCCATTGGCTTGGGGGTGGTATGGTGTAGTCATTCTATGATGAATATGATATTTTTGAAGGGTGGCTTTAAAACCATGAGAGGTGAAAGGAGGTCCTCCATATGTGACTAATTCTCTAGGCACTCCAAATCTGACAAAGATATCTTCAAATAAGAAATCTACAACAACTTCTTCAGTAGCTCTATGGAGTGCTTTAGCCTCCACCCATTTGGTCATATAATTTGTGCAGACCAATATATAAACTTTTTGATTGGATGGAGGGTTAATGGGTCCTACAAAGTCTAAGGCCCATCTTTCAAATGGTTCAGGTACTACCTGGGGGTTTAATGGCATTTCATCTTTATTATTAGGTTGACCCATTCTTTGACAGCTATCACAGGCCCGAACATACTTCTTTGCATATTTAAAAAGTGAGGGCCAATAATAACCCATCCTGAGAATTTTATGTGTCGTTCTTTTATCAGCAAAATGCCCTCCACAAGGGCCATCATGATAAGCTTTTAGTAAATCATAAACCTCATCTTCTCTAATGCATCTTCGGATTTCTTGATCAAGTCCTGTGTAGAAAAGACACCCACTTATCTAGTTATACCGAGCACTTTGTTGAATGATTTTTCTTTTCTCTCGGTGGGATAGGTGTGGTGGTAACTTCCCTGCAACCAAATAATTAGCAATGTCTGCATACCATGGTGAGTGATCAAATACTGAAAATAAATATTCATCAGGAAAAGAATCATCTACTAGAGTATTATCATCAGGTGTTAACCGAGAAAGAAAATCAGCAACTGCATTTTCTTTTCCTGGTCGACCCACAATTGTAATATCAAATTCTTGTAATAGTAGTAACCATCTGGTGACTCGAGCATTTGTGACAGATTTGTTCATTAAATATTTAATAGTTGAGTGATCAATATGGAAAAAAGTAGAATAGCCAGTGATGTAATGTCGAAATTTATTAATAGCATAGATAACTGCTAAAAATTTCTTTTCGGTAACTATATAGTTAAGTTCAACATGACTCATATTCTTGCTAATGAAGTAGATAGCATAAGGGAGATGATTTTCTTCTTGTCCCAAGACAGCTCCTATTGCAGTATCTGAAGCATCAGAGGATATATGAAATGGAAGTGCCCAATCAAGTCCCCTTAGATAGGAGTTGTAGATAATTGATGTTTGAGTGCATCAAATGCTTCCTGGCAAAGATTAGTCCACTTGAATTCAACATTTTTCATAAGTAAGACAAACAAAGGAGAAGTTGTTTTGGATTTTTTTTTGATAAATCTTCTATAGTATCCAACATTTCCTAAGAAACTTCTCACATCTATTTGGGTTTTGGGAATAGGAAGGTTCTCAATGACTTGTATCTTGGATGGATCTACCTAAATTCCTTGAGATGAAATAAAATTTCCAAGTAACACTCCTTCACTCATCATCATATGACATTTTTCGGTGCTTAAGGAGAGGTGGGCTTGTATACATTGGTTAAGTACTTTCTCAAGATTTTGTAGTGCTTCCTCAAAAGAGACACCATAAGGTGTAAAATCATCCATAAAAATTTCCATATAGTCATTAATCATATCAGAAAAGATTCCTATAACTGCTCTTTGAAAGGTTGTTGGTGCATTACATAGTCCAAATGGGAGAACTCTATAAGCAACAGTTCCCCTGGGGCTAGTAAAAGTGGTCTTATCTTGGTCTTGGGGTGCAATTTTGATCTGGTTATACCCACTGAAACCATCTAAGAAAGAGAAGAATTTCTTCCCTAACAAACTATCTAACACCTAATCAATGAATGGTAACAGAAAGTGATCTTTTTGAGTGGATTTATTTAAGGCTCTATAATCTATGCACACTCTCCATTTCCCATTTTTCTTAGGAACTATTACCAACAGGGAAACCCATTCGCTATCAGATATAGGATATATAAACCCTGTTATCGCACGGTTTGTAGGAAAGGTCTAAAGAGCTTGAGTCAGGGCTTGAAACCAGCATAACAGGAGCTTCCCCACCCACTGTCACCTCGATGGGGAGCTCTTTCTATTTAGGAGGGCTAGTCCAAGGGAGACATCCCTAGGCAATCTGGGTAAATGAAAGGCTAAAGGGTAATGGACCAAGTCAAAGATATTCCCTTTCACAGATTGCTGCCCAAAAGAGATAGTCAAGTAGAAATATCCACTGAAGATGCACCTGTTTGCGAGACAAGACAAATACAACTAGAATATGTTCTTGCAGTGGGTTAGTATTTCATAAAATAAATGACTATCTTCCAATACATATATGAGCAATTAATCAATGCTATTATTGACGAAGTCAATGATGGCTAAAAAGAGACAAAGATTTATATCACTTCTTCAATAAAGCATAGGAGGTAATAAGCATTCAATGTTCAATATTAGACCTTGTATCATATCATTAATGCAATAAACATTCCAATTTAGCTCATATACATAATGTTTCTACGTCACCTATATATTTCTGCAGTAGGTGTGACATCAGCCTTAATTAATAGGTCAAAGAAAGACAAAGAGCAAAAACGTTTTGGCAATTAGACTTACAAATGCAATGAATGGCTCAATGTCTATCAAAATAGGTGAGAAAAATCACAACGTTGCAAGCATAAGAAGGAAAACCAAAGGGTATGACGTCACCTATGTAAATTTTTGCTACAGTCACAATGACGTCAGCCCTATCAACAAGTCAATTTGAAAGGAAAAGAGCACAACATTTTACCAAACAATCTTATAATGTAATCAATAGCATCAAAACCAATCAAGAAAAGGTGACAAAGTCAAAACGTTTCAGGTCCAAGCAAGAGATTTGACAAGGTATGACGTCACCTCTATATAAAACTTGTTGTCTGCAGGTTAGCTAGCCAAGGAGAGACGTTTTGACAAATTCAACCAGCAAAGAGGTGAAACAACTCCACGGCTATGAAGAGATAACAAGGCCGTGCCTTTCTATCCAAGCAAAAATTTAATTAAGGCCAAAGTTATCAGCTTTGGGTTAGTCTTAAAACTAGCTAGGGTTAGACGCTAGGTTAGTAGGGTTGCAATTTTGAAGTAGTTTGAAAGAATTTAAGGCATAATAATCTCAAGCAAGAGTTTTTAGACTAGTGCCTTGGGTTAATGGAGTCAATGGAGATGTGACTAATGGTTTAGGAAGGGTTCAAACTTAAAGACAAGAGAGCTAGGGTTTGATGGTGTTGCTATAGCAAGGCCACCAACCCTAAACCCTAAGAAGAAAAGGCTTACCTAGGTGTAGCTA
>JASDQU010374154.1:67826-90752 GCA_032191745.1 Picea mariana | reverse complement strand
TTACATGTGTACGTACAAATCCTATTCTTAGTCTGATCTAATCTTCTATGCTGGAATAGGGTATTCTGATCTTTCGTAGCAAAATGCTATTACAGTAGTTGTAATGGTGTTGGCTTGAGGTATAGTTGTTGCAGCCAGTGTAACAGCTTCTTTAATTATCTTTTCTTGTTACTGTTGTATGTGAAATAATGTTTCAGCATCGCAAATCACAGACTATTTCAGCAACGGCATTTGCGTACTGTTTGATTGTTTCAGCAACGTGGTCTTCAAGCAGCAATGATGGTTGTAATGGTGCTAGTTTGAGGTACAGCTATTGCGGCCAGTGTAACAACTCCTTTAATTATCTTTTCTTGTTACTGCTGTATATGAAATATTGTTTCAGCATCACAAATCATGGACTGTTTCAGCAACGAGATTTGCATACTGTTTGATTGTTTCAGCAACGTGGTATTCAAGTAGCAACGATATATTAACTGTAGTCTTCAAACTATTTTAGCAACTATATATTTATGATCAATGGCTAAGTATGAAAGTAATGTAAAACTACATGTAAAACAAATTAAACATATAGCAAAGAGAAGAAACGTTATATACCTTTGGAAAAATAGATTAAGGTGATAATGTAGGCTTAAATATGAGTGGGAAAAGGATATAATGATAACAAAAAGTATGAGCAAAAAGGTACATTATAGAGTCCTAACACCAACATCACCTTCAATTCCAAGATAGACTTTGGCGTATATCCAAACAAGCAAGATACCATAAAATGATGGTAAATATGGGTGGAATTAAGTATCTCTATAGTCGTGAACGAGAATTCTGAGTAAGGAGTACAAGCAAAAAAATACTAAAGTAAAAATGAGAAGCTATAAGATACCCTCATCACCAAACAACAATAGAGTTATCAGAATTTAGCACGTTCACAAAAATTGGCTAGCTCAAAGTAATAAATTATCTCTGCCCATCAAAACCTCACACTTGGGCCACAACATAAAGAGCTAATAATGTCCCATAAATATTGCATCTTGACAAAATTAGTAATAAGACTTTAAGCATGGTTGCCACCTAGTCATGTAATGTAGGCAAGGTCTAAGAATTTTAGAGTAAGTTTACAGCTTAGCCAATGCAGAGAACCAAAACATCCAATTCTTTTCAGTGTTGCATGTGAACAGAAGAACCAAGAAAGACATAATATAAAACAGAAGATAAAATTCAAAGAATCCGATCTGCAAATTTAGTTTGAATCATTTTGTCTATAATAATGAATGGTGATGTTAGCACTCAAATTTTTCATCAAAATTTTAAAGCATCCTTAGTAAACTTGTGCTAAAATTGTCAATGGATTTCAATCATTTGCCTAGGTCATAAATTCTGAAATCCTCATTGAGTCTTGATGAGTTTTATTCATCATTTTTTTCTTCTAAACCCTATCATCTTCCTATAACCCGCATAATAAAAAAAATAAGCTTTTGAATTAGTAAGCCTAGTTATATATATATTTATTGACAAAAAATATATATCTTTTTGTAAAAAAATGGGTAATGTGTGGTAGAAGTGTTCTAATACTAAGTCTAAGACATATCACATATCATACTAAATTATGTCAAACTCCAAGTCCATATGTCAAACATAGTCAACACATAAGTCACTAAAGCCAAGCGCTCAACAAGAGTAAAGTGCATGCTTGGTATTGGAGTAGTAGTCAAAAAACACAGACAAGGGGAAGCTACAGGTGGGCAAATAATAGGATCGATGGTGCCATCAACAAAAGGAGTTCAGAAGGGAAAATGCAAGATATAGGCTCAAGGACACAGTGATAAAGTTGTTTCTAAGGTGGTCGAACCTGAATGTTTTTAGTGTCGAGCAGCTGGTGAAAAAATTTCAATATCTGAGAAGATACAGGTGCCAAAAGGTTTTGCAAGTGTCCAGTTTTTGTCAAGGGAATTTACAGATGTTGTGGTGTTTCCAGACTATACTCTTTCAATGATGTACAGTAAGCTCGATACTAGAAACTTCTTTGTGATTCCTAGTTCTCCGATTGATGTATGGGTTGCAGAAAGATTCTCAGCATTACATGGGAAGAGGCTCATGTTCGTTAATTTGGATGCATGTATGGTATCCCAGCTCGTTACGATAAAGGTCCATGGGGGTCTCAAGCGCTCAAAAAATCATATAGTTTTGAACTTCTCAAAGCATGAGTTCAGAAACAAAATCGTGAATGGTTCAATTCGTGTTGTTTTGATGAAAGAATTTGATCCTGTCTATAATTGCCTTCTGGCTCTTCTTGTGGGTGTTACTCAAATAGAAATAGTCAATTTAAGGCAGCTGCAAGTTGAGAGATGTGAAAGGATATTGACAACCTGCAACCCAAACACCAAGCATTATGTTTCACAAACCAATAGTTCGTAGAAGTTGACAAGGGTAAAGAAATTATATTTTTTTTATGATATGGTGTTCAAGGAAAGCTCTATAAAATGGGATTCTCGATGGGATACATATCTTCTCATGAAAGATGATCAAATCCACTTGTTATCTATTATAAACTCGTTAATGATTGTTTTGTTCCTTTTTGAGATGGTAGCAATGATTACGATGAGAACCTTGTATCGAGATATTTCAAACTACAATCATTGGAGACACACGATGAAACCCAAGAAGAAACTGGATGGAAACTTATCCATGGAGATGAAATCAGGCCCCCAAATAATGCAGGTCTACTCTGTGTCTTTGCAGGAACTGGAGTATAGTTTTTTGGGATGACACTTGTTACAATGCATGTTTGGTTTCCTTGTTGAGGGTTTGAAGCCTATGCAAAGAAGGTAGAGGTCATACAGGTGGGAAACTTGTTGATGTGCAAGTTTATTTAATAAAATATGACTGGTAGGCCAATAAAAAACTTAAAGGATAGGCCAGGACAGTGGAAAACCTTTAATCTAAATTAAAATGCCCAACCATTGTTACAAGGTTTGCAAATGCACACATTTATTGGAAGATAATTGAGAGACCAAAGGATGATATAGATAAATCCCTAATCTTAGAGCAGCATGAAGAAGCTCTCCCTAGAGATGAAGAAATACATATTGTATCATGAATTTCTTTTTCCAGAATTTTACTCTAGGATTGTTGAACAAGGTTTTTGTTCTTTTGATTATCATATGTGATGGTTTTGGCTCTATGGGAGTAGAAGGTAGGAAATCAAAAGTTTTTTTTGATGTGAGTTTAAATCACTTACAGAGGAGTACGATATAGTTTGGGAAATCACCAGGAAAATCTCAAGGTGCAGGAATCCATTATCATTACATACTTTGTTTTGATATGTATGAGATTGATGGTATAACAAGGTTTAGAATGAATATGTTTATGAAATAAGTTTTGCAGAGCCTTCTCTTCAGTTTTGTAACATCAGTTAGCTATATGGCATCTTCAGAAATTTTCTATGTTTATCTTAAACATATGAAGTTTCATATATAGCGTTTAATCTTTATTATAAGAGGGAGATATAAGTAGTGTTTAAAGTGATGAACATTGTTTTATACCAGTATGATCATGATCTGCAGTGGCATGCTTAGCCTAAAGCAGGCTTTCCAGCCTCCAAGACAGTTTCTCAAAGATTTTTGATGCATTAATTTGAAGTCAGTCTCCTACAGGAAGTTGGTAGCGCTATCAGTCTTTTGCCTTTACTATGCACTGCAAACTAGCCTATATTTAACGCAAAGGAAGTTTGGTCAAGTTTGACTTCCTTTTCAGCTCCGAAGGTGATGACTTATGACTCTAGGTGTTAGCTAAGATCCATTGAAGATTTTCTACAGCCACGAGGTAGCTCAGGAGGAGCTGAGTTTTGGGAATTTGAATGGGATACCTATCCCTTAGAAATAGGATCTATATCCTGAATATTTGTAATTGATTTGATTAGGAGATTTTGTAGGCATTTGATCCATTCCTTTAGGATCTGATAACTATTTTATAAATGTTATTTAAGCCCATAGAGGCAAGAGGGAAGAGGTTGGAACTTGAATTCTCATTTGTTCTCTTTTGAATCTTAACCTTTTTGATATATCAAGGAATGATAAGTTTCTGCCATTGAATGTTGTTCAGTCCCTTTTCCTGTCTTTCATCTCTGTTATTGTGAACTTGGACTTCTGTTCATTTCATGTTTATATTATGATTAATGATTTTCTTATTATCTCTGCATAAATAAACAATATTCACACTTCCTACTGCTAGTTATATTTGGCCTGTCACATGTATGGTTCATAGATGTGATATTGTTGATATGATCAGTTTCTTTCATCCATTGCAATTATAGCTTTCTGAACAATATTCTTTTGGTGGCCTTGCCTTGTACTAATTTATCCAAATCTATATTGAATTGAAGTGTGAGGTATTCACTTTGATCCATTTTCTACATACATTATTGAGTTCTTGATTAAGTTACCAGGATCTTTCAAATCACAACCTAGAAAGACTCCTGGAGTGATAACAGGTGCCAATCAGCAACATTATTCAAGCTCTCCTACTAGTTTGGTAGAAAAAAACTAGGAATTAGATGGGTTTCCACATAGATTCTAAACCTCTTACACATGGATATGAATCCTTAGCAAACATAATAGACCAAACTAGGTTCTTTAACATATTACATATGGATATGGATTCTTAACCAAAAGATCAATCTAGGGTCATCAACTGAGGTCTTCAGCAAAGTACCCATTATCATTAGTTTTATCATCATTCCAGTAGCTTGCATGATAGACTTGCTATAGTGAAGGGACACAAAGGGAGGTGGAATTCGATGGGTTCCACTTGAAGAAGAGAAAGACTAGTTTGGTTTCCAACTTTCCATGTAATAAGATGGATGATTCAGAAATAGCTATAGTAAGTTGCTCGATACAAAATGTTCATAATACAGACACAATTAACAAGTCAACCTCAACTAAATCAAATTTCAGTAATCTGAAGAAGTTCGTGAATGTAAGAAGAAAAGTACCATACAGGAACAAGAAAGTTCAAAAATTAGTACAAGGTTAAACCATTTCCTATCCAACCACGTAGACAATCAGTATTGAGTCTCCACCATATTTTCATAACTAAAAGATAGCTTAGCTATGATACACCCAACYTGCTATGGAAGTAACAACTACTAATCCCATATACAACTTGGTAGTAACTTGACCTTGAGTACTTATACTAACACATAATACATGTATGTTGGTGATTCAAAGGAGAAAGAGAATAGTCTAAGGACAAGATCTGAACATCAAAATATAGGACAGAGGCAACTAATGAGAACAACATGAATTACTAGCATCTATAACCAAATCAGAAATATATGGCATGAATGGTGATTAGTCATAGATACATTTTCATATAATCTTGTTCTATGATAAAAAAATGTGCGCCTAGAACTCATCAAACTCCCCCAATCATATTAAATTTGTCTCTCTATAGGTCATTGATATCTAAAGCAGTAGATATCACATCACTAATGATTAGACACCATCATCACTAATGGTTAGACATCATTGCAACAATTGTACACAGGAAATGCCATTTCTCATTTAGTTGGCCCACATATTGCACAAAATTGGAATGGACATGGTAATGATTTTCCACTGGACTAGTAAATGATATAAATACCATATAATAGTCACAGCCAACATATTGTCAATAAAAGCTACTCTGTTTCAGATGTCAACAGTCGATTTGAAACTTTTGGGACAAGCAAAATGACACAGGCATGGCCTTTTCTTGTTTCTCAAAAAACATATTGGAATGCCTACTTTCCTTCACAAAAGCTAAGCCCTACTTACAAAGTTTTATCCCAAGTGGTTCAAGCAAGTCTTTAGCATCTTGCCTGATAAACTTCTTCATTTTCCTCATATATCCATATCTATTGAGAGTTTTGGTATGAGGAAAACCATCTGAAMCAGATGAAGTGTGTTGATTCTCATTACTTCCATCAAACTCCACCATGGATGATGAGGCCCTTTCTTTAGTTGAAGTAAGATGCTCATCATGCTTATTSCTGCCAGAGCCATCTACAAGTGCCACAGAACCTAACGGATCAGACAGATTTGAATTACTACACAAATTTTCTTTTGTCTTCACTTGAGGTGAAAAACAATTCTTAAAGAAATCCTGAAGGACAAAATCATCATCTACAACTRGAATTGCTCCTGTCAAAGTTTTGATGGAAAATTCCAGACAAAGATCTTTCCAGAAATATCCAAAAGGTGAGACAATTGGTTAGTCCTCCCTTTTTTTTGTTCAAGTCAATTTCTCCTTCAATGCTTTCTTTTGTTGGCCCTTTAGAAGGAGAAACATTCTCATAATTGGCCCAGAGCTCATCCATTTGACGATAATGGGCATAGTGTGTTTTTCTTGGCTTGTACAAGTGGACTTCTGCTCGCCAACTTTCATAACCTACAAGGAATTGAAACGAATACAAACAATATCTCAATTCTAAGTGAATTAAAGGAGGTATGTTATCACACCACCTGAGAAGATTTATGGTGTGCCCACTTGGGATTTCATCAACATCTTACACATGCTTCTAGATCCACTATGTGTATGTGGAATCCCTAAATGGTTTCACTTATCTTAGTGACCCGATCTTCCGCTGGAGCCTCCTTCTTGGCATTCGCTTCTGGGAGTTCTTGATATACTCGCTCGAATTCCTACTGCATTTGTTCTACTTTCTGTGCGACCTCATCGCACTCTTGTTTCACTTTGTTGTACTATGTCTCTAAGCCCACATTTTCTATTGTAATCTTTACTAGCTCATTATATGTCTTCTTGGCATGCACATTCAGTTCTTGTGTTGTTCCCATATGTAGCTCCTGCAAAAAATCCATTGGTAGTTGTGATAGCACTAGATCTATGTGACCTAATGTCATGGCCTTCTCTTGCATCTCAGTCATGGGAAAATCGATTTCCCCTGTGGCTAGCTTAATTAGCCTTTGTTCTCTGGCAACTTCCAAGGATTGGGAGATCTCTGGTCCTACCTCTCCATTCTTGTTCATGTTGGTTGTTGGTTCCTCCTCTGTTTGTCGCCCTTGTGCGATATTTGTGGCTTCTAATAGTTGTCACAATTATGCCACCTGTGTCTGCATATGTTTATTCATTTCTTCGTGTTGTTGTGTTGTGTACCTTAATGTGTTGCGAGTGACTGATTTTACCTGGTAACCAATCTTCTACAAGTCTTCTTCTATTAGTGCCTGAATAGCGACTTCCTTAATGGCTTTGCGCTTAGTCCGTTGTAGTCCAGACCTCTCTATCACTGGCTCTTTTCTCTTTTTTTCATTGTGTAGTGTTGGCAGTGGTGATGGCTCCTCTCGTCCCTTCCCTTCATACTATTCATCTTCTTACTCCTCTTCTTCCTCATCAACATCATATAATTTTGGGTTTGGCTACACCAATGGCTCTGTCTCTATTGGTGGAATCTTCCACTCATCATTCCAATCATCCATGATGTTTCCCATATCATATTCTATCAGTATGTATTGTGTTGGCAACCACTATTGGTATGGGTCTTTCTTCACCCGAACATACATGTGGTGGTGCCCTGCCTTTAAATGTGCCACTGCCTTGTATGCCTTGACCACCTAAGGTAGTATGCGCAGGGTCCTCTCTATGCTATCTCTTATAGTTTCCTTGTAGATATAGAATGCAACAATAGTGTCCATCTGGCACACCTTATGTGTAGAGTACCATAGGTTCTAATAGCGTGCGGCTAAGAAAGGCTTCTCCTTGAGGCCCAAAAATTGGTTGCCGTCCGGTTCCATCTAGGATGATAGTGTGATTAATATCAATATCCAAGAGTAGTGGAATTATGTCCCCTTGTCCTGCGCTTTCTCGCATTCAATCCAGAATTGGTTCAACATGAATGTTTCCCAGTTCATTTGGACACCCTCTACACATCATTATGCGGTCTCTATAATCATTGTTGGGACTTTATCTTTTATGCATTTCCTCAATATTTTAGAGGCTAAGGCTTGTGTTTCAAACCTTACCATCACATTTCATATGCTAGCGACACCCATACCACGTTGTCCATGGAATGTATGAAATTTTTCTTTCATGCTCTCAGTGAGAGCTTTCTCATTCTTCTTATGAAAAAATAAGGATGTAGGTTCATGTCCCTACGACGGAAGACCTGTAATGCGAACTATCAAATCAATATCAATGGATATTATCTTGTCAAGCCACAGGGACACCATGCACAAAACTTAGCATCATTTTCACGCATGCATTGATCTCCTAGCTCCATCCAAAATGTGGTATGTCGAACAGGTTTAGAATACCTTCTTTCTGCAACCCCCTATCCCCACTTGTGGTTTTATGATGATCATGTGGGTCTCGGAATTTATCGATTTCATCGTAAACTTACTCGGTACAAGCTCCAAGAACTTCTTTTCATCAATAATATCATGGTCAACGTATTTCAAAGCTGGTATCATACCTAACATATCCCCTTTTACTATGACTCCCTCTAGAATTGGTGGCTCAACTAATGGATACCTTGCTTCCTTCTGTAAGTGGACGTGTTCTGTTGATGGATTTATCGGTGGGATATAATACCTGGGGAATATTTCGGCTGAGGATGATGCCTCCTATGTTTCTTCTACTATCGGCGGTGTTGCAGGTTGGTTGCATAGTTTCTTTGGTACTAAGGCTGATGTTGTTGTTACCTTAGGTTCCATCTTCCTCTACGACATTGGTTTCAAATTCTACCTAGTTCTGGAACTTTGTTCGGGACTTTGGATCTATAGATTTGGCTCTTTGGTTGTGATGTCTTCAACTCTCTGTGGTGAAAAATAATCCCTCATTGGCCCTTTGTGTGATTTTATACTTCATTGTCAATTGTAGTTTCCTTTCACGCCTAAACTTTTTGTCTAATACACTAATGGTTTTCATTCATTACCTACTTTTATTGATCCATCACTCTGTATATTCAAAGAATTATTTATTCAATTTGGAAATCGGTCAAGAAATATTGCATTTAATGGTACGTGGCGCCACTACTTCGTCTTCATGATAGCTCTTTATTATACGTCCCGTCATGGATTGTGTTAAATGCGCCTAGTTGTCATCTGTGCAGTCTTGTCTCTCTACACGATCTCTTCCTTTTGCGCAATCTTGTTTCCTTTGCATGTGTTTCCTTCTACTTACTTTTCTCTTATCTGCGACAATTTCCTACTTTTCCTCTTTATGCGTAACCGAAATTTTTTTGCCTCCTCAACTTCTGACCTCTTCCCTTGACTCGTTTCTTTCTTTTTCCTGTTTTTCTTGATTTTTCTTTCTTTTTTTTATCTTTTCTTCCTATAATACACTATGATACAATTGTAACCTATACAACTCTTATAGTGTGTGGAAGGAAGACCATCCCTATATAGTTTCAATCGACTCCCATTCACTATTCCTTCCATGACTTTTCCATCCAACTGCTCTATCTAAACAACACCTACATCAGTCACATATCTAATCATGTATAGTCCTAGCCAGTGCATCCTAAACTTCCCTGAGTGTTGTAAGAACTTGTTGTCGTAAAGCAGTACTAGATTGTTTGTCTCTAACTTCTTCTACTTGATGTGTCTAGCGTGCCATTCCTTTTCTCGTGGTTTCTGTACTTGTTGATGGAATATTGCAATAAACCGATCTTACTCTAGTACTAGTAACTGTGATAGTATTTCTTCCACTACACCTGAATATGTAAGGTCTATCATCGCAACAATGCGCAGACTTGGTACAAGAAAATCCATGGGCATGAGTGCTTCTTGACCATATGTTAATTTAAAGGGTGTATGCCCTGTCAACTTCTTGCATGTAGTTTTGTAAGCCCAAATCACTGCAGGGATCCTTAAATCCCAATCATCTCACCCTACGTTGCATACCTTGGTCAATGCATTCTCCAATATCTTGTTGAAGGCCTACACAGATCCATATTCTTGTGGGGGATATGGAGTGCTCTTTTGATGTTGTATCTAGAATTCTTTTGTTAGTAATGCAATTGTCTTGTTCAAAAGTTGAGTCCCTCGGTCACTCATAATTATTTTAGGACACCAAAATCTTGTAACTATGTTCTCAAACAAGAACCACGCAGTGGTCTTCACGCTGCAATCTGTAACTGGTTTTGCTTCTTCCCATCTAGTCAAGCAGTCTGTCGTGGTAATTATGTATCTGGATCTTGTTCTTCCCGTTGGTCGGTTAATTGGTCCGACAAAATCCACAACCCATTTGTAAAATGTTTGTAAGGTAACATGTGGATTCAAGGGAATCTCATCCCTTCGTGATGGTATTCCTACTCTCTGGAAAACGTCACAGCTCTGTAAATATTCCTTCACATATTTATGGAGGGTAGGCCACCATATCCCTATGCACAATATCTTATGCGTTGTCTCCTTTCATGTGTAATGTCCTCCTACAATTCCATCATGTGTTTTTGCTAAGATCATGGGTCTTTCAAGTTCTATCACACATCGTCGCAATATCTCATCTATGTTAATTTAAAGGGTGTATGCCCTGTCAACTTCTTGCATGTAGTTTTGTAAGCCCAAAGAACTATAGGGATCCTTAAATCCCAATCATCTCACCCTCCGTTGCATACCTTGGTCAATGCATTCTCCAATATCTTGTCGAAGGCCTCCACAGTTCCATATTCTTGTGGGTGATATGGAGTTATCTTTTGATGTTGTATTTGGAATTGTTCTGTTAGTAATGCAATTGTCTTATTCAAAAAGTGAGTCCCATGGTCGCTCATAATTATTTTAGGACACCAAAATCTTGTAACTATATTCTCAAACAAGAACCACGTAACGATCTTTGCACTGCAATCTGTAACTGGTTCTGCTTCTTCCCATCTAGTCAAGTAGTCTGTTGTGGTAATTATGTATCTGGATCTTGTTCTTCCCATTGGTGGGTTAATTGGTCTAACAAAATCCACAGCCCATTTGTCAAATGATTTTAAGGTAACATGTGGATTCGAAAGCATCTCATCCCTTTGTGATGGTATTTCTACTCTCTGGAAAACGTCACAGCTCTGGAAATATTCCTTCACATATTTATGGAGGGTAGGCCATCATAGCCCTATGCACAATATCTTATGTGTTGTCTCCTTTCATGCGTAATGTCCTCCTGCAATTCCATCATGTGTTTCTGCTAAGATCATGGATCTTTCAATTTCTAGCACACATCGTCGCAGTATCCCATCTATGCCTAACTTATATAAGTTTCTTGTGATCAACTGATAATCTATTGCTTTAAATGCTAATTGTTTCTTCTAGGCTATTGTCATATCGGGTGGAGCCACTCCTATGCTCAAGTATTGAACAATTTCTACAAAATGGTCATCTAACATTTGGACTAAAAACAAATGTCCATCTAGTAAGCTATCGTCCAGGTTCCCTACATCTTCCCCTGTCAATATTTGTGACAAATGATCAAGTCCTGCATTCAGTTTTCCTAGCTTCACAATAAATTCAAAATCATACTTCTGGAACAACAATAACCATCTACAAATTCTCCCCCCAACACTGGATTTTTCACTAGATATATGAGCACATAATGCTCTGTATACATCTTGAAGTGAGATCCCAACAAATAATGTCAGAACTTCTGCAAGGCATACACCATTTCCAAGCCTCCCCTTTCTATCTTTGTGTAATTTTTCTTAGCAGTCGACAACTTCTTGCTGGTAAAAGCAATCGAATGATCTAATTTGGCTTCCCCAAGCTAGGCTAATACTATGCCAAGCATTATTGATGATGCGTCCACATGGACGTGAAACTCTTTTTTCCAATCCGGGAATACCAGAATGGGTGCAATTACTAAATTTTATTTCAATACATCCATACCCTTCAAGCAGTCTTCGTTCCACTGAAACTTAGCTTCTTTCTTCAATAAATTCTCCATTGGGGATGTAATCTGCACATAGCCTTTAATAAATTTCTGGTAGTAACCTGTATGGCCCAAATTTTTTCCCAACTATCATACTGATTCAGGTGGTGACAAATTAACAATTACTGTTATCTTGGCCAGATCAACTAGAAAACCTTGCTTGCATACCACATGACCTAGTAGTATCCAAAACGGTGCACAGAAAATACATTTCTTCAAATTTAATGAAATATGTTATTGTGTTCATCTATCAAGCATCAACCTTAGAGTTTCTATGTGATATTTCAATAGGATAAAGACAGACCAATCATCTAGGTACACTTCAATAAATTCATGAATATACTCCTTAAAGGTTGTGACAACCACTCTAGAAAACACAATAGGTGCATTCTTTAATCCAAATGGAATCACTGTGTACTGGTAGATTCCCCATTTCGTCACAAAGTTCATATTATGTCTATCTTCTGGCACAATCTTTATCTGATGGTATCCTGAAAATCCATCAATGAACGAGTAGGTCTCTTATCCTCCTACGTTTTCCAATACTTCATCAGTGAAGGAGGTTGGGAATCGATCATGTAAGCAAGCATCATTCAACTTTCTTAAGTCTACAAAAAGTCTAATACCCCCTGCTTTCTTGTCTTGAACCACCATCAAAATTATCCATTCAAATTCTACAACAGGTACAATTATACCAACTTCTATCATCCTGTCAAGTTCTGCTTTCACTTTTTCCTTGTACTTTGGATTTGATCTGTAGGGTCTCTGTCTTACTGGCTTAGAATTTGGTTTCAGTCGGATATTCTTCTCACCCAATTCTCCAGCTATCCCCTTCATCTCTGAAAAATTGGTTGGAAATAGATCTTGGTTCTCGCACAATAGGTCTATGATCTTTTCCACGTTCTCATCATTCCAATAATTCACAACATTTGCAAACTTTGGCTTCTCCTCCGTGACAATTTTCACTTTGTGCACTCTTAATAGATTTTCATATGCATCAGATTCAAGCATTAGACCTACTACGTCTCTCTCCCCTTCAATTTCTGATACATGTACATTTCTTGGGTCTTCTTATTCTTTGTTATAAAATTCCAACAATTCATGAGATCTCACAAACTCTTTGTGTGCACTACATGTAGGTACTATTCCTACTTGTCCTTCTTCCATAAACAATTTTCCTCTAATAACTTGTAAGACTGCATCAACTAAAGGTGACTCAACTTCAAAATTAAATGTTACCTTAAAGTTTTGGATGACCCCCTCCCAGTTCATTGTTCCTCTGCACACTTCTAGCTCTAAGTACCAGTTCCTGGGAACTATCTTCAACATATGTATGAACATGTGCCATTCCTGCTTTGGCACTTGCCTCCAAGTTTTAATACATCATGTCACATGGTCCTTTGGATCGCTCATGCATGTATGCTTGGGCAGACTATTCTCTGTTCCAAAACTGATCTGTATCAGCCTTTTTCAATTTTGCCAATCCTCTATCCCTTCCTTGTGGGTTTCCCACCATCTCATTGGGGTCACTCTTAGTGAAAGATCTAATGCTAATAACCTTTGATGTTCAAGTATTTGCAGCTTGAATTCATTGAAAAAATAACTTACCTCAGTTAATCCTTCAAACTTTGGCACATCTCATACCTTTGTTCTGATCCAACATAATTAGTGAGTAATGCATGCACACCTTCTGGTTGATACTTCATGCAACCAGTGTTTCCATTATTTAAGTCATTCCTTTGGGTCTGATGCACAAGAGCTTATGCTTCTCCAACTAAGCGGCAGCACCATCTGTAGTGGGGTTGACATAGTCATCCATGCGCATTGTCATGTTATATAAGTTATCAATTTATTTTCTCACGAGCTCTACATATCTTCTTGCCTCCATAGGATCTAATGGCACAATGAACTTTAAGCCTCCTCCTTCAAAAATAATTTCTTTTTTCTTCAGGTTGATTATCACTTGATTATCGAAGGCCCAATCCAATCCAAAAAAATCTGGGTATGGATGATTGTTATCCACAATCTCGATGACTTAAAAGTCAGCTACACTGTGCACTCCATCTGTGTTCACAGGTACTCCTACCAGTCGCCCAATCAGTATTATCTTATGTTGGTTAGCCAACCTCAACTAGATAGTCGACCAAACTAGATTCGGTTTCCCCATCATATCCCATGTCTGTCTTGGAAGAACATTAACATCTGATCCTAAGTCCAATATGACATTATCCATGTCATATTCTCCTATCTTTGTACTTAACCTGAACTCTTTGCTTGTCCTCTTCCTGCACAGGACTTGGTTCACTGCATTCTACATCGTAGGTACTTCTTTGTCTTGTGTACATTGATCAATCATCCTTCGCAGCGTATTCAGTGCTATCTCATCCTACATCAATTCTAAACATATTTTGAGAAAGTTTGTCAGAGTGTTTACCTTATCTATTGGCCTGTCTGGACTAGTGTGATCGTAAACCGGTGGCATATCATACACTGGTGGTGTCTTTGATGTGGAAGTTATCCAGATTGGTCCCAGTATCTCCTTCCTTTCTTGCTTATAAGTTTCCCTTTCTATTTGTGGATTGAATGATGGCATGAGCTCAACTACTTTCCTTATCTATTGTTCCACTCCCTTTCCTTTCTTTGTTGCATCTGGTCCGGTTCTTGTTCCACCGCATGTAACAACTGCTACTCTCACTTGATTGTTTCATTCTTCCACGGCTATCATCTGCAAGTTCTGGCTTTGATTCTGATGTTGGGTTTGATGTTGGTTCTGATTCCCTCTCACCTTCCACTTTACTATCAATTCATTACAGTCCTTTGTCACATGATCCAAGGCTCTGCAATACATGCATGTCGTGCAAGGATTTGGACAATCTCTTGCTAAATGTCTTGATTGATTTCAATTGTAACAGATTATCAGGCATCTGCCTCCTCGACCAAATCTTCCACATCCCACTACAAGGAAAATACCCTATAGCAGAGGTTTTTGAAGAAGCTCCTATAAACATAGCCCAAAACTTTGTTTGTAGCGGAGGTGCGCAGGTGGATGATTTAGCAAAAGTTTTTTTAACGGTGCATTCATAAGACTATACCGCACCGATGCGCCACAGGAAATCAATGCATTGGTGCTAATAGACAATGGTGCATCGTTGCAGAGTTATTTAAAAAAAATAAAAAACAATGGTGCACATCATATAAAAGAAGCTCACGAGCATCAATGCACAAGAAACTGAAGCCCTGATGCGCAAACAATAGGTGCATCATATTCACATTTTTCATTTTAAAAATGCATACCGGTTCATCGTTATCCATTCGGCGCACCGGTGTGTTCCAAACTGGTGCACCATCGCAAGTTTTTTTTTTTTTAAAATAATAGTGTGTTGTTTGTAGTGGTGCACCACCAGAAATCAATGCACTGGTGCGAGTACACAATGGTGCACCATTGAAAATTTATTTTAAAAAAATAAAAAACATTGGTGTGCATCATATAAAAGAAGTTCACGAGAACCGGTGTGCATGGAACAGGCATACTGGTGCACAACAAACAGATGCAAAGTCAGCATTTTTTTTAAAGCATACTGGTGCGTTGTTGTACTCTTGGCGCACCGGTGTGTTCCATATGGTGCACCATCACAGGTTTTTTTTAAATAATGGTGCATTGTTTGCAGCGGTGAGCACCGATGTGCTTAACACGAGCACACCAGAGCAGGGGTAAATAAATAAATAAAAATGGTTGTAAAAAAACATTTTTACCATTTCCAGTGTAAATGTTGGGTCTTCTTTTTGACATCCATAGTCACCTTAATGTTGCACCCTATATCGATTATGTTGCCTTAAAAACATGAGTAATCCACTTATTTTGCTCGATGATACACTCATTTAACTATTTCTGGTATACATGAGGTAATAAATGTTTAGCCTATTATTTTCATGGTGTATTGATAGTTAGAATAGTTATCTATGTGCTTTATTCCATCTAATAGCCTCATTGTGCAAATCGTATTAAGACAGGGTTCTAAGACAACGCTCCAGGTCATCCGGTACCCACACTGGAGGTCATCCGGTACTCGCATGAGAGGCCATCTGGTACCTGCATTGGAAGTCATCTGGTACCTGAACCAGAACATTCCAAAAACCATCCGGTACCTAAAAGCCATCTGGTACCTGTACCTGAAAATCAGAACGATCAACTAAATGGATATTTTGATGAGTTCGAGGAGTCAGTTGGTGAATGAGATCATCTATTATAAGTCTATATGATATTCCTTCATTCTCATGCACTTTGTGTCATGAGGATGAAGGAACTTTAAAACAAGAAAAGTTATGTATTAGTAAATTGAGATTTGATACATTTACTATTGAGTTATTTGTTACCTCGATTGTATCAGGTTGTTTCTCTTATAAAGAGGGCCTATAGGTGACTGAAATAGGTAGTTGAATATTGTTATGTTGTTACATTTTCATTATGAACACATATTTTCTGTAAACTCATTTGTTGAAGGTTAATTTGAAGTGGAATTTGTCGATCTTGTACGTCTCTTAGAATCTATCATTCTTTGAGTTCTTTTTAAGCTTCCCTGTTGGCATCGGCAAGGGCCCATCGGTCCAACTCGGTGAGATTATTATAAATTGTAGTGTATTTTTTTATTTTTGTACTTGTTTATTGTGATCCGGTACTAATATGTGATTGTCCTGTACCTGCTTATTATTCATTAGATACGTAGTATTGTCTTTGCTAATTCAATTTCTTGTTTGATTTCAATACATTATAGATGTCAAGTGTGAACAGGGTGTGAATTCTATTATGCTATTATGAGTGTGATGAGTTTGGTGCACCAAAATTGTAGGCATTCTACTTATGCTCATTCTCAATAATTTGGAATGTTAAAATAGTTGCAGAGATTTCTTAAGCGTGATCATTTTCATTATTGGATCTGTGTTCTTCGAAAGGAAATCATTTTCTTAGAGTTTATTCTGAATTTCAAAGTGTGTTAGTATAGGAGCAACTCAAGTATCCATATTTCGTATTACAAGGGTCGGCAAATGGAAATTCTCAATGAGACCTCTGCTCCCTGTGTAGAGATGAAGTGATTTTCCATAATTGTCAGATTGTGAGATTGTATTAAATTTCCTTTTTGTGCTGCATCAATTGATTTTAAAAGAGTGTGTGAAGAATCAAATGGGATTTCCTAGTTAAGTGTGTCATTACAGAAAAAAGACATGATTCCATCTTTTGTATTTCATGAGCCAGTAAATGGAAATCCTTGTTTCCTGTACTAGTTACTTGCTGAAGTAGAATAATCTGAGGGGTGCATTTGAATCTTGCAAAGTGTATGAAGTATAGACTAGAAAGATTTTACATAGTGATTAAGATAGATTTTCTATTGGATTTCATACTAAGGATTGTGATTAGAGTTTAGATAAAACAAAGTATATATCTGAAAATGTTTTAATCTCTACTATACTCACTAGACATAGTTAAAATATTTGTTTCCAACACATATGGTGTAACAAATTTGTTGATTACGAATCATGGTTGACATATTAATGATTGGCAATATATTATACATATAATTGCACCAACATTTTGGCGTTGTTGCCGGGGAGTTGTAAACGGTAATACGTAGTGTTTGAATTAGATTGATTTGATGATTTTGGATTGGTTTTAAGGACGACCTAAGGGTAGAGAGAAGATAGTAGGATGAGAGGTAAAAGCCTGCACATCCACTTTGGTGGGGTCGCTCCAAATATAAGTTTTCCTCTTCCTTTAATAGTTATAATTTGTGTTTTGTTAGCACTAAATATTTTTCTTTTATATGAGTAGACTTAGGGATGGTAAAGGCAGATTTATTGCAACAAAAATTCCAGAAAATTTATTTGGTCCAAGAAAAACCCCTCCCACTAATTGTGTTGATCGTTATGTAGGAAAAAATTTCAGAGGAGAAATTTCAGAAGAAGTAATTGTAAACATAGTAAAAGACTCTGAAGTTGAAGCTACTGTGCAATTTGGAAACATATCACAACAAGTAGCAAGAGAAGCAATGGCGACCCAATCAGAAGAAGAAATTGGAAAGGACACAGAGGCAGTGGTAGAAGAGGTTGAATCTGTAGTTGGAGCAGTACATAAAGTATTGGAAAACTTAAATATTCCAACTAATCCAGTGGTTGAACCATCACCTACTGGGGAAACATCACCTGCAACCTATAAATTGTTGTTTGTAAATATGGCGGATGAAGAAGGGAATGAAAACAATGAGATAGAGACATTTGGATTTCTGATACTAACATTACCAGAAATTTCACCATGAAGAATATTTCATTATCATCATTGCCTCACTTTCATGATATGTCATTTGAGGACCCTGATTCATTTATGTTTGAGTTTGATATATTATACAGAAGTTATAATTACACAAAAAGTGCTAAAAAATTAAAATTATTTCTAGCCACACTAAAAGACTCAGCACTAAGGTGGTTCATGAGTTTAGGGGAACATAGTAATTTATCCTCGAATGACATGAAGGAAACTTTTCTCCAAAAGTATCAATATTATTGTATACCTAGAGATGCTAGGAATGACATATTCAAGATGCAAAAATTTGAGGAGGAAAGACTAGAGGATTACTTGGAAAGGTTCATCTATAACTACCAAAAGACCAAACATTTTTTCCTTGACACAACCACGATTAGGACTATTTTTCTGAAGGGTGTAAGGGATGAATGTATAGAAGTGATTAAACTCATGAGATATGGAGATGTATACCAAAAACCATTTCTTGATATTGCTGAGTATTGTAAAAAATACTCGTGTAGTCAATCCAAAACTAGGAAAAGTTCAAGAGACCCTATAAATAGAACTATTAAACTTGCTACAGAAGGTGTCACAAGAATGGGACTAGAAAATATGCTAGATAATTTCAAAACGGATATCCTAAATACAATCAACATCTAATTGGATACCCTTAAAATCAAGAGAAACAAGAAAATGAGAATGTTTCCTTGGCAATTTTTTGTCCTCGGTGTAGGAAGAGACATCCTAAGAAGAAGTGCCTTGTTAATGTCATAGAAGTTTGTGGAATTCGCATGGAGGATCATCCTATTGAGAGGTTCCCTTCACTGCCTGACCTTTAGGCTATATATGAGGGAGGAGTAGATCCCCAAGACACATCATATCCCCCTAAGAGACTACGGAGGCAAAAAATCCCTAACATGTTCCCAGATCCCTCCATCTAATACCCACAACAACAATGGCTCCCTTCAATGCCTTATTCCCACTGGACACCTCAAAAACCCCAAGGCCATCCTTGGCAACAGGGATGGAGGGGAACTACCTATGGGAATGCCCCTTTGCAGCCACCATCTTTTCCTACATACCCACAGTACCCTTTTAATATCTCTAATCTTTTGCCAAGATTTAATCCACCTTCGCTACCTCCACCTCTTAAACTATAGTAGCAACTTACATTTCCCATGAATCCAAACTAGAAGCATCAAATGCAAGATCCACTTAATCCAAATCCTCCTCATCCTACCCCAATTCTTGTACATCCTGTTACAAACCCTAATAATAGACCTACTCAACCTGTACAGAATATGGAATTGTAGACCTTCCTGACTTATGTCATTACCTCGGCTCCATTAAATAAAATCCAATTAAGATATGGGATGGTCTTAAATAAATAAAAATCTACAGTGGTTATCCAAGAAGAACAATAAAAAAACAACTAGATGAAGATGAAGACACCCCTGCTATAGACGAAATTCCTCCTGACATTCCAGCCAGACCTATCTCACAACATGAACTACCTCAGGAAACTAACCGTCCACCTTATCTAGAAAGGTTGCTCGTAAAGAAGCCTAAGGTGCCTTTAGGACACTGTTGGTTACTATTTATATATATGTCTGAGTTTGTATCTTTAACTTGTTTGACCTAGGATTCATGTCTACTGGGGTTCCAACAAAACCTCCAAAACTATCGGCCCTCCTGGTAAACTAGAAGGCAACGCAACACACAGAGTGCATTGTGTAGTCTCACCCAAGATATTCTTAATGGGTGAATGCAGTACGCAAGTGTCTGCAGTCTAGGATTGAGTGGAGATATGAGAAATGTGCGCTGAGAGTTCTATTTAACTTCTTAAAGCAATAACTTGTCATTCACAGTCATGCATGGAATATAATAAACTCATTCATTCAACATACTAATATCTACTTAGAACATAAATGAAACACATGCATTCAATCACATAACACAGGTTCTATCGTGGTTCACCCCCTCCTGGGATATGTCCACAAAGATCTGTCTCTTAAGCTCTTTTATTATAGCAGTTCCAACACTACAACGTCGTGTGCTTTACAACTCTTCACAGTCGGGTCAAGATCTATTATGAGGCAGACTAGATCGCACCAGGATCCTCAACCTGTGATCTAACCCTCAAGATCCACCCTCCTTACTCCTCTCCATCTCAACAACTTACAAAATTAGGCCGTATAGAAAAATATTACAACTAGCTATAAAAACAGGACTCCTCCTCTAGACTCGATATATCACATCTGACTCTGGTCTCTCTCTATGAGACCTAGGTATCTATATTTATACGTTTCTAGCTCGCCATCCATTACAATGTATTGCAAAAACACTAACCCTAACGTCGTTAGGTATTCCATCCATGCATATGTGCTTCTCTTCCTTCCAGTTGTCGCTTCCCTCGTGCATGCCTTCTTTCCCAAAATAGCCTTTCTTTCCACTTTGGTTTGCTTCCAACAAACACAATTTAAAAGCTGGATTAAGAAATATATGTGTAAATATTCCCATGCTAAAATCTATTAAGGATATTCATATCTATGCCAATATTGTAAGGGACATTTGCATTAAAAATCCTCCAAGAAAAAGGAAGGAGCCTCTTGTTATACAAGTGGTTGTATAGTTGTCAGAATTCATATCAGAAATTCCATTCAAATACAATGACCGAGGGAACCCAGTGGTAACCATAGAAATTAATGGAATTTATTTACCAAATACACTTATTGATCTCGAATCAGCAATAAATGTTATGTCTATTGGTACCATGCAAACACTGCAACTAAATCACTTAAGGACAACCCATACCCTATTGGAATTAGCAGATAAATAAACCATTAGTCCAACATGAAGTTTGGATGATGTAACAGTCACCCTAGCTTACTAGGAGTATCTTGTAGACTTCTTTGTAATTCATCCAAAATCTTCCAAACCTAGACATCCAATTGTGCTTGGTCGACCTTGGTTGGCCACTGCTGATGCATTCATTGGTTGTCAGTCTAGAGAGATGAAAAATTCCAATGGGACCCACAACCAAAAGCTTATTCTATTCCCTCCTGCCCAACCTACCACAAAAATTCCTTTATGGTTAGAGAATCCATATATGGAGGAGGAATGTGCTCAACCCTTGTTAACAATTGAACAAATAAGAGGTTTTCAAGAACCAACTGAAGATCAAATTTTAAGCCAATTCTTAGCTGAAACTGAATGTATTGAATATCCACAATCTTTTCGGGAATGTAAACATATTTCCATATCTAAATTCTAGGAACTTTGTCATCCTTCTACCTTGTTTACTATGATAGCAATGAAAGAAAGAAGAGAGTCACCTGTGAAATCAGTCGAAATCAGCCCTGGGAAGTGTCTTTAAATCAATTCTAATTTGGAAGTTGAACAACAAGATCAATTGATTTAAATGATTCAAGAACAGTTTGATGCCTTTGCATGGGACTATTCTAACATGAAAGGATCCACCCAGATACTTGTATTTGTCACATCTATACCAATGATAAAATCAAACCTGATAGACAACCTCAAAGGAGGATGAATCTAGCCTTGAAGGACATAGTGAAAGAAGAGTTGCAAAAGCTCCTAAATGTTAATTTTATCTATCCCATTTCAGATAGTAAGTGGGTATCTGCATTAGTCATTATTCCTAAGAAAATGGCAAGTGGAGAATTTGTGTGGATTTTAGAGAGCTAAATAAGGCTACCTTTAGAGACTATTTTCCTTTACCCTTTATAGATCAAGTGTTGGACACTTCTCTCGAAAAAATTACTTTTCCTTCATGGATGGGTTCAGTGGTTATAACTAGATCCAAATTGCACCAGAGGATCAGGAGAAGACCACTTTTACTTGCCCCTGGGGTACTTATGCTTATAGGGTCCTTCCCTTTATGTTATGTATTGCCCCTGCCACCTTTCAACGGGTTGTCCTAGCCATCTTTTATGGTTTAACCCATGATTGTGTGGAAGTCTATATGGATGACTTCATGGTATATGGGGATTATTTTCAACAAGCCTTAGACAACTAATCCAGGTGGATATTGGTGGCCACCCACCTATTCCAACTGGATCCTCTTGACAATTTTTAGTTCAACACGTTCTTTTGTACTATATTGTAATTATGGGTTCTACACTTCTGGGGTTGTTTGAAGCCCTACACATCTTCTAGGTGGATACTAGTGTCCTCCCACCTAATCCAAATGGCTTATTTTGTATGTTTTCATATCATCACATATTTCTGTACTTCTAGGGTTGTTTTGGGGCCCTAAACAATGTTTTTTTTGGCTCACCAGAGTCAAACTATAGATGGAGTCAGAATTTGATGATGTAATGCATATTTCTCGAAAATACCTTTCCAATGGGCTATCACGTGCCTAAAACGGAGGTCATATGAAAACGTTACGACCCCGGGAAGTTGAGGTACCAACTTACCCATAGGGGCCCACATAAATTTTGGAGTTTCATCTCCTAGGGTTATGTTTTTGGATATCTAGGGTTTTGGAATTCATGAGTAATGTTAAAAAGGCCTCTGGAACCTCATTGTGATCATTCTTCTCAGACGAATGCACATAGCAGCCACATCTCTTCTCAAAGATAACAACCACCATGTTGGGTATGTGTTATATTCTTTGCATGTGTGTGTGGGAACGTCAGATTCGACAACTGCGTCTGACGATCCCTCTAGTACTGTTCTCTGTGTCGTGTGCACAGAGTGCTTCCTAGGGGGGTCCC
>JASDQU010374154.1:48242-58609 GCA_032191745.1 Picea mariana | reverse complement strand
CTCATTATTGGATAATAATTCTAAATTGATATAACATTTGAAGAAAAAGAATTATAATTATGTTATTACTGATTCACCCCCCCTCTCAGTAATCCAACACTTCTCCTCACCCACCAGGGTACCGACGCACTGCCAAGTCAAGCATCCAATTGATCTAACCCCCGATGCA
The DNA here is from genome assembly GCA_032191745.1 of Picea mariana. Classification (NCBI taxonomy): domain Eukaryota; kingdom Viridiplantae; phylum Streptophyta; class Pinopsida; order Pinales; family Pinaceae; genus Picea; species Picea mariana. The sequence goes on along the minus strand of JASDQU010374154.1, from coordinate 58,440 downwards.
CCTCTGCCTAATGGAATAGTCTATCATCGCTCGCTGATGGAAAATGATGAAATCAAGCATCAGAACCAAGAGCTTCTTCAAAAGGGGCACATCAAACCCAGCTCCTCCCCTTGTGGAAGCTCGATTGTATTGGTGCAGAAGAAGGACAGAACCTGGTGACTCAGCATTGATTACAGAGCATTAAAAAAAATCACAGTCAAGAACCGATACCCAATTCCCAGGATTGATGACATTCTTGGCCAACTTAAGGGGGGGAATTTCTTCAACAATATTGACCTAAATTTTGGCTACCACTGGGTTCCCATAGAACCAACTGATGTATGGAAGACAACTTTCAAATCTAAATAAGGTCTCTTCAAATGGTTGGTCATGCCCTTTGGCTTAACAAATGCACCAACCACTTTCATGAGGTTGATGGATGATGTATTGAGACCCTTCACCAACTCTTTTGTGGTGATATATTTGGATGACATCCTCATCTTTAGCAGAACTTGGGAGGAGCACATGCGACATATTCAACAAGTTTTGAGCACTCTACAGAAACACAAGCTATATGCCAACTTGGAAAAATGCTCCTTTGGCATGAACACATTCCAATACTTGGGATACATTTTTGATAAGCATGGGGTATGTTGACACTAAGTAAATATCCTAGGCTGAGGAGGCAACTCACAAAGGTAACCACAGAACCACTTTAGAATTGAAACTAGCCTTTCAATTATGAGAGGGATCTCTCTTGTCACTTGGTCTATAAAAATGGATTTTCTTTGAGGATCAGTGGCTATATTTTTTAATAGGTGAAGAGATTTTTTAAAGGTTTGCTAGCAAGAAGAAAGGGATCTATTTGGGTAATGGAGTCAATCTTTGAAAGAAAATGAGCATAATTTCTGGTAGGTAGAGCTCTCAAGGAAGAAAAGGCTAGGTAGATGATGAACTTTCAGTTTTTTAACTTGTTGTGGTAGTATGGAAGAAAGAGGAAACATATAAAAACAATCATAGCACCATGGAAGATGAATTCTGATGAGTTAAGAAAGAAAAACAAAATTTAAATTGTTTGAATCTAAAGCACCATTTAGATGAATTTCAGACCCTTTGATATACAATTTAAACATATGAAAAGTTGCAGATGAAAGGTAAATTAAACTAGAAGAACATACATGAAAAGAAACACATACTTCAGGTCATCATCACAAGAATATTTGGTATGAAAAAGATCTGGACATCTGCACTAGTATTTCATTCAAATTCAGAAATGTATACAATATTCAGATCAGATTTGTCCTTTATGCTTCTGCCAACCCTTTTCACATTCAAAGTGCTCAAATATATAGATAAATATCATATTCTATCCTAAGGAGGTCGAAATCCATCTTTTCCAAAAAGAGAGAATTGTTAAAATAGCTTAGGAAAGAATATTTGCCAAAAATCTGCTCATATCCTACTATCTAGGGTTTGATTTTTGACCAACTAAAAATGTGCCAACTGAAGATTAAATCATGGGATCTCATAGGAGAGTATCCAACATTCAATATCCATATCAATTTTGGATCCACCTTGATGAGTTGGAGGTATATCAAATCGAATTTCAAAGATTCTAGAACTCTGTTAGCAAATATGGCTTGGCGAAATTCTGGAAAATATGCCTCAAAGATCATTTAATATATTCCAAATAATAACACATGTGTAAAACCTGAGAGAGGTTTTTTTTATTGGGTCCGTTCTTTACCAAAACCTCTTTTGGTTTTCAAAAATTCATCTCCATATTCTTGTAGTATGCACCCAAAGATGATGACTAAAATAGGAAAATATTAAATGCTTAAATCTGAAAAAATGGGACGTAAAGATTCATTCAAATATCTCAAACTATGACACTTGTGTAAAAATGAGAGAGGTTTTTGTTATTGAGTTCATGATTGACAAAAACCTTTCTGGGTTTTTCCAAAATCCTCTCCAGTTGGTCAGAAAATGATCTTGAAGTTGACTGCAAAAACAGTCATTTCCGGAACTTGCATAGCGTGCCCTGCAAAATTTGCGTAGCATGTTTGATTTCTTCAAAATTCATTTAGGTGGTGGTTGAAACATTGCTGGAGGATAAACATGAGTGTTGTATCATCCATCAATCATTATCCAATGTCATTTAACCCTATGTGTACCTACAACACTTGTGTAGCGAGCTGGTGTGATGTGTTGTGTAAATGCATCCTTCAACATTTGTGTAGCGAGCTTTGCACAACACAACTACTTTTTGCTTCAAAACTCATCCAAGTGGTGGCTACAACATCTATGGAGGCTAATCATGACTTCCATTTCCATTTTTGTATTTTTTGTTAGACTTCCTTTACTCCCACTCGTACTACCAGAGGTGAGCCTGGAAACCATAGGGAAGCCCCCTTGACATAGGTACACCTTTGTCTAAAGTGTAGAGGAGTGTTGGTGAGATGACAGTGGCCAACCTCCTAGTTTCACATGTCTTCACCTGAGTGTTGGAATTTACATATTTGGGTGTGAGATTGTGTGGTAACATGGCCTATTAGGGAGAGATTGGAATGAAAATCCACATATCCAAGCTTGGGCCCATCCATATCCATTTAAGGCTCCCAAAGACTCATGGTAGAGTTGGTGGGCTTGTTAAGGCTATATTTTTCCAAAGGAGGAGGTAGGACAAGCAATAGGGATGAGAATATGTGACAAATTCATACACCTTGGTACCTAAACCCTAGGTAATGTGTGATTATACTTCAAAATAATAAGAATTATTTTATAACATGAGTGTAGAGCCCTTGTGTGTGTGTGCAAGGGAAGGTGTTTGAACTCTCGGAGTAGGTTTCCCTTTGTTAACAAAGGGGTTTAACACATGTATGGAAATCCAAATTTGTATAAGTGGAATTCAATATGATACTTTATTTGTCATAGTAAAGTAATCAATGAACCAAGCTTGCAATCTTTGGAAAATAAACCATTATAGATATTACATTGTAGTACTTTATCTCTCATCCATACCTTTGATAGTGATCAAATGGGGTATAAATAGAGTGATAAAGTCAAATGAAGTAGATCATCAATCAAGGGGTCTCAACCTGGATCCACAAGTTGACCAAGGCAATGAATATATAGCTAAGAAATCTAATAAAATAATAATTTGAATCATTGGTCAACTAGAAAGTGATCTTCTATGCATTGAAAAAGGGCATTTGAGGGGCTTCTCTTGAAGAGTACACTCACAAATAAAATTTCAATTAAACAATTAGGATTTTGCAAGGAGATGGATATTATTGGTTGCCTTCCATCAAAACTAATTTAACCTTGGTCAACTTTAGCGAGAACTAAATCCTAGACTATGAAAAATATCCACTTCCATTATAGATTTTTCCATGACAATTTCCATGGAAAATCCTCAAATCCTTTTGCACAAAAAATATGTTCATGAAAAAGGAAAAGGAGGAAGAAGACCTTAAGATGGTTTAAGGGAAATGAAGGAAGAAGAATATAGTTTCACTTTTTCCCTCAAATGATTATCAAAATTGTGAAGAATGACATAAAGAGGTAGAAGGGGGGAATATGTTATGCAAGATGGTTCATTTATAAGAAATAAGCACCGGTGCAAAGAATAGAAGCAAGAACCTCATTATTGAGGGACAATTCCGAATATCCATAAAATCCCGAACTATTAGGAAACAATCTGTGTTGAACATCACCCACACTTGATCCCTTCCTTGTCTGCTAAGTGTGGGCCTTTGAAGACTTGAGGGCATAATCTATTTTTGTTGTTCTCTATTATGATTAGGTAAAAGGGTAAAGGATTCTTCACTACATCAAAAAATTATGATACAAGTTTGAACATCAAATGTCCCTGTTGTTTCTGAGATTTATTCTAGGCTCATAGAATAATGTCAGGCATCCAAATTTTAAGAGAATGTTTTTGTAATGCTTTTCTACCTTCAATTTTAAGGTGACACTTCAAATGAATTTTAATGATCAGAAAACACAGAGGAAATATCTCTTTCTTTGAGTCTTTTATAAAAAATGATCATATGAAAAGTAGAATTGATTAACAAAGATTGTCTAAATAAAGTAAGGTAACCAATACTGATAAATCTTACCTTATCCGCAATAGAATAGTTATGAAGGATGAGTCCTTGATAGATGACTAAAAATGACGAAACTTACACAGATACAGGTCTTGTTTTACTCACAGTAATAATAGAGGAAAAATTGTAACTGAACAAATATCCAATGTATGGACCACAATAGATGTGTTATTGAATTGTTGTCTTTCAATCTTCAAGGGCCATGGAGTGAAGAAAATAAGATTATGAGATGGTAATACACAAAAAACACATAAATCAAGGAAATGAGATGTAGAATCTATGTCTTCTCTTTCTAATTGATATTCAATAACTTCTCTTTTACATTCAGCCAAAAAGAGCCTCAAATAGATCTTTGATCTGTTTATTTATGAAAAAATGTCTTAACCAGAAGTAGTTAGACATTCCACATTCTTCGTTCTAAAAATGGAATACAATCAAAACTAAAAGATACAATGAAGATATTTTTGGATTTCTTGAGATTTCTTTTGCTTGCTGGCACTTCACTTGCCCTCTATTTTCTTGCAGATGTACTTGTTTTTTCTGATCCTTGAATTGTACATGTAGTTCCATTAGTGCAACAACGAACTTGGAAGGTTCGACATTTGCATTTAACTCAAATGAGAAAGCCTTTTTGTGTACTAATGGTAATTTATCTTGAATTTTCACAACTGCATGTTGTGTAATATGATGTTGTAAGCTCAGTTTCACCACCATATCATTTATCATCCGTAAATTAACATGATTTACCTGTCGGATGTCATTTTGTACATTCTCTCTACTTTTCTTTAGACTCTCTTTGCTCTTTTCGATCTCAATTTGTCCAAGTGTATCATGGATACCACTGACATCAATCTCTGTCATTTCCAAATCTATAGCTGAAAGAACATTAAGACAAACCTCTTTTGCCTCTCTGGCTAGCCTTTTACTTGCTTCAAGATTTGTTTCCCATACCTTTAAAGCCATTTCTCCCTTTATCTGCTCAAACTGTGAAAAAGGAGCAATCACAGGTACATTGAGTTTTTGTCTCCCTACTATGAATTCTTGGAATTTGGACCTGGTCGTATAGGTTTCCCTCTCCTTTTCATAAATATTCTTCAAAGACTTATCGATCACTTGATAATGTCTTTGAATAATATCCATATTTTTGTACAGATCTTGTTGGACAATTTTCAGCTTTTCATTTACTTCTGATGCTTGTTTCTTGAATGCAAAATGTTCATTCTTGTGCTCTCGAATAAGGTTATTCAAGTCTGCAACTAATTTATTAACATATCTCGTTGGGAAAGCATGTTATTACTCACGTATTGATTTTGAACACTTAATTCCAATTTACATTATAACTGCTTAATCTGTTGCTCAAAACCCTGTCTGATTTGATCCATATCAAAATTGATTTTATCTCTGACAATCACTTCCATCTATCGCATATCATTATGCAATTGTTCAATCAAAAGATTCTTTTGGTCCAKCTATTTTCTGAGATTATCCACTGACGACTGGTTGGCAGTTGCAAAGGCTCCCAATGAATCTGCAACTTCTTTTGTAAATTTAGGGTCACTCTATCCCTGTCCATCATATATCATTTTATGTTTTTTKGTAGATACTCCCTCCTTCTGTCGAGCTTCCCTTTTTATGTTAGCCTTCTTTTTCTTGTTGAAAAAGAAATTTGATGAAGGCATATCTTCAGGTTCAATAAGTGTCAAGTAGTCTATATTGATAACCTCTGAACCAGGTAACTRAGAACTTGTTGCTAGAGGAGTTAATTATGGTATGGGAGAAATAAGTGCAGTAGATCCTTTTTTATTTGTGGCATATTTCACTGGAGTTTCAGTATTTGGTAGTGACAGAGGGAAAATATGCCCCTACTTCATAAAAGCTTCAAATGATGCTAATAATTCTTGTTCATTTTTACCTGGTATGGATATTTCTGTAATTATTGCATCTTTAGATAATTTATTTGCATCCCTTTCCACTTCCCTAGCTTTGTCTTCGGGAAAGCTATGTTGCTTGGACTCTGTTGATTCTGTCACTTGTGAAGTTGGGTTAAGTCTTTGTTCTCCCTGCAAGACTTTGGTTAGATTGTTCCTTCTATGCTTCTGAAAGCTGAGGAAGCCTGACTGTTGATCTTGAGGCAAATTTTGAAATCTGATTACAACTTCATCATAAGATATTACTCCTCTGAAAAATTCATCATAGTGGGAATCTTCATGGATGTATCTTTTTATATTGAATTGAGCTAAATGATTTTCAACCACCCTATGAGGATCATGCCTTTTATACTCAATGCCAACCAATTTAATATCTTCTAAGGTCAAAGCCTCCACCTTAGCGATCAGTATCACAAGAGGTTGTATAATATATACCCTGGGCATCATTTTTTGAACTTATTTTGATTACCCCACCGGGATTTTACTATATCATGGAAAATTGTGTCATATTTAGTGCATTCCTCATCCTCAAACTTCATTATAAATGATGCATTGTAAATGTATTTGGGGTTAGGAGTTAATTTGTACATTACTTGAATGTCCTCGGGTCGAAAAGAGTTGACGATAGTCTTATGGTGACTGCAGATGGTTCTCGTTGGGATATCCACGTGTTCTAGGGCCCAGCTTATCATATTGGTGTATGGAATAAGTTTCGACTGAGCAACAACTCTGTGTAGTTCGAACATAGCCACATGCCTTAGCTTAGTTGAAAATGTCTCATCCTCTTCTTCCACTGAATCATCGGCACAGAGAAAAATTTCCTTTTCTAAAATGCCATAAACCTGCTTCCAAGATTTGATGACATCTTTCAATCGAGCAGTAGTATATGAAAGTATATCTTCATTTGGGTTTGATTCCTCAGTCAATGAATCTTGCTAATTTCCTGCTTTGCGTGGCCCCATGCTCTTCAGAAGTTGATATTAACCCTCCCGTGAGAATGAAAACCTGTGAGCTCAAAATGTTGAATGTGAAAATTTCGGATGCTAATGGAAAAATGCTTTGAAGTTTGAAATGCCTTTATTTACATAAATATTAATGTCTAGATATCCTCGCATTAATCTATTGATGGAGTAATCATTCTGAAACCTGTCAAATTTATTACCTGGCACTCACAACACATTTCCCAATCTTTTACCCTAACCAACTTGACGTATTATTAATGATCATACTTAAGAAAAAGTACTTCAGCAGTTCGACATTCAGGAGTTTTGAATGAAAATAATGGATATCATTCGAAGGTCGAATCCATGGAGCAATTAATCAAACCTCAATTACTTTTTTGTTTTAATTAATCATGTTTAAAAGTCACTTTTTAATTTTAAGTACTTCGGAACTTCGAAAGTCCGAGAGTTCGTGAGCTTGTATGTGTGGTGAGTACTTCGGCAGTTCGGCATTCAAGAGTTTTGAATGCAAAATAATAGATATCTCTCGAAGGTCGAATTCATGGAGTTATTACTTATCATTAATCACAACTAATTAAACCTATTTAATTAATTAATCTTTAGTGTTTTTTTTTCGTGATCACCAGTGCTTCGACACTCTGACGCTCCTTTGAATTGTTCTTTGATTTATCTCCTGAAGGACAATCTCCCGGAGTGAAGTGGCAGTGATGACGTCACTTTTGATGACATGTCATAAAAAGGTGAGTGACATGTGTCACCTAAAATCATGTGAATGATGAGACTAAAGTGCCCAAAATGAGTGCCACGTGTCAGCACATATAAATATTGACGGGTGGCCTATGACTCATCAATAGATTTATTTTAAACTATTTTCATGGGAACATGTCTCCGGGACTCCGAAGCTTCGTAAATTCGGGGTTTTTTAGATCTTTAAACAACTTAAGCTTGAACTCCCGAATCGCGAAGTCTCGAAGTGACTTCGTAGTTATGTTTTGTTTAAACCTTACGCAACTTTAGAACTCTGGAATCGCGAGAGTCATCGATACAGATGACTAAAAATTTTTAATGGATGGTAATCGATGTGCCCTGTCAAGATATAATGATCATATCTTTTATTAAAAAAAGAACGATATTTCTAAGTTTTTCATAATTTATTTTTTAAAAGATAAAAAACAAAAAGACTTCAAAATTTTAATTTTTATTTGAAATTTTCTAAAGTGTTCTAACAGTCCCTATCGAAATATCTCCATCTTTTGAGTCACCAAGGTACTTAGCCAAGGTGCTCCATCCTACATCTATTGAAAACAAACATTTGAAACCCTAATTGTCGAAACAAACACAACTAAAAAATAATCTTGCTAGAAATAATGTAACTTATGAAAATACAATATATCTCTTTAGATAATTTTTGGAATGAAAGAAACAATGAAACCTATAAATCTAGCCCCTCTTCCTCTGGGAATTAAATAACTCTGCGTGCTTCAATTATGGATTTGAAAATACAATTTCTATGTATGACACCTTATGCTCTTTTCATTGTGTATATAACAAATATCAACGTCTCCAAATATCACACATATGCTTCAACCTTAAAGAGAAATATACACATTCATTCACCAATGTATCTTTCTATTCTTCTATAACAAAATATTTGTTTGTAATGCCTCTCATTGCTATAGGTGTTGATTGGTTCTACATCAACATTAAACATTATAGACAATGATTTCATGCTAATCTAAAAGATATTGTCTTAGAGATTCATGTTACCTTGGCATGTGAGGGCTGGATTTTTTCTACACCCGCCATTTGGGGTTTGGTTACTTGCTCTTGGATTTTTTTTTCTTTTTCACTACATAAGTATGTTCTAAGAAATTCCATTGCGCCAGACAATTATTTTGATGTTGGTTTGTCTTCCATATGAAGGATCCTCCTCATGAAGCATACATAATTCTTTCATGTAGTGACTAACTTCTATTGGATACATATGGTTTTTGTAGGGTTTGTAGAGTTGGCTCTCCTTTGCATAAAATTTTTTTCTCTAAAGGTTTAGATGAGAGCATTTAATGACAACAGTTGGAACATAACAACTGGGTGTTAATCACACGTTGGCAACTATTTGTATATGTGGTGGATTTTTCCCTTTGTTGAATCAAGGATTTCATCTATATTTTTCCCTTTAACCTTCAACAATCACAAAAAAAACTTCAATACAAATATTTTCCTCTTCATTGGTGTCTAAAATTCAATGGTGAGTGTTTCCCCCGCAATGGAAACTACTTCCATACCACCCTCTCAAGAATGCATTGATGTTGCTTGGATGAGCTCTCCTGCTCATATCTACTAGTTTAGGCATGCTCTTCTAGTTCTTCCATCCTGCTTGCAGCCCAACATGTTTTTAACTTTTTATGTCAAATAATAGTCTATGTAGCTGCCTAATTAGGGTCGTACATTTTTCTGTTCTTCATAAGAAATTTTCGAAACGACAATTGTAAGTTTTTGGTTTTCCCTATTGTCTTTGTTTTCATGCTTCGTTCATGACTGAAAGAATGAAAACAAAGCATTAAAACTTATGGTTTTATTACCACTCTATTTGAGAAGTTTATGAAAGGCAAAATGTCTCTACAATTTTTATTAATGAAGCCTTGTTCCTTTCTATGAAGATTATTCTCTTTGTTTTGACCCCTCGAATGTCAAGCATGCTTATGAATTGTTGTTTGTATCAACAAAGGACCTTTTAATTTGAGCATTGATATGGTTTTTGTGTGGTTCTTGGTCATATGTTCCCTCATCACTAGGTTTTGGTTTACAAGTTTCCCTCTCCCAAACTTTACGGCCGAACCCACTTTGTTGCGCACTCATTTTTATTTTAATGCTTTGGTTGTTGTAATGCACCCACTACCATAATCAAATTTTGGTTGCTTTCTGCAGAATCAGAGCCCCCGAAATATCTACGGAGGCCTAGCGTAAGCTAGCTCTTCCTCTGTCTAATCCCATGTGATCGTGGGTCATGATCACAGATCAAATAACCATGGCGCCTCTCAGTAATTCACGATTCGGCACTACAGAAATGGATCGTTCGACTCTGCAACCGCTAAACCCCAACAGGGCTAGCGACTAGCCAATAGGGACGAATCCCAACAGGGTTAGTGAATGGCCAATAAGAACGGGCCCTGTTGCTCGGTTGAGTGGAGTATAGGTGGCAAGAGGGAAGCACAACACA
>JASDQU010374154.1:19115-42949 GCA_032191745.1 Picea mariana | reverse complement strand
ATATATATATATATATATATATATATATATATATATATATATCTAAGTTTCTTTATTTTTTCTTTTCTTTTCAGGATATCTAGGAATTTGTGGTGACCAAGTGATCTGAAGCATTTTTGGGGCTTGTTAGCCATATCTATGATACATTTTTGTATAAACAGCTTTAGAAGATTTAGTATGATCTGGGTGGTTATATCCCCCCTCTATTTTTGTAATCAATATCTGATCTCAGAAGATAAGACAGTTACCTTTCTGAAGGCTTTAAAAACTCATTATTTTTTGTAATGAAAGGATCTTGGCCTGGGGCTGAAGGTGGACAGCTTATACATGAATTTGGACATAACATATGTTTACATTTCTACTTTAGCTATCTGTAAATATTGGTATCGTCTATGGTTTGTTTATCTTGATAATTCGATAATTGTTGATAGCTTTTGTCTTCACAAATTATTATGTCATCAAGATAATTTATTTTAATGCAGTCCACATTTGGATGCTTCAGTTATTAAAAAAAATAGTGATCGCTCGTTCAATTCAAATGATAAGGTTTATCTTTAATTTTGTTGAATGATTAAAAGCAGGTGTTACAGTTAGATTTATCTTATGCGTAATTGCTTGCAATCACAAACATCACTATTATTATTTGTGTCTTATCGTTCTGTCATTAAAATCCAACAGTTAATATATTGTTTTTCATTTATTCCAAACAGTGTAAAGGTTCACTACAGGTTTAACTCTTGGACAAGCTGGCTGGACATTTCATGATCATACAGACGATTGGATGCACGACGAACAATTCATTAATAGGTTAGTTTAATTGTTTTATCTTTTATTTGTCTTTGAAACTCTTATGTGTGACCTAGCTTTGACTCTTCACGTATTTCTGTTTCATAATATATTCTTTTTGTTTAGTCTTTGATAACATAAGAAAAAACAAAAAATAGTTTATATGTTTTTTGTATCTGCTTTTGTTAAAGAAACCATCTTTTTATAGATTTTCATGAGTTTAGATTAAAACTCGCACTTGTATAACATGCACATAAATTAGAGAAGCGAATTTGTTGTGTGAATATTATAGTTATATACATACATGTACATATATATATATATTAGTGATTAGTAATTAGTTAGTTGTTTCATTCCTTTATTTATTTGTTTGTTTCCTTTAGGACTTTTAGATTGGCCAACGGAGCCATTAAACCCATCAGAACGAGTCATACCAAACGGCTTGGGTTAATTAGACAACCCCAGACCGGACACGTTCTTCCAATTGACGGACGATCATTTTCGCTCGTCAACACATCCATACATCATCCATGAGTTCTTTCAGATGACTCTACCATGGTATATCAACTCCTATGCTTTACACCTTAGATGATATGTGCTTGCACATATGGTACTTTATGCTTCATCTTTTTAGTTTATGTGCTATGATTTCGTGTGTGGGTTTCTTATCTAGAAGTGGTGTGATGGTTTCTAACCTTGTTATGAAATTAGTAACAGATGTATCTTATAACACTTCTTAACGCTAATAATTTTATTATTTTATCTCATTTTACCACAAGGAGACATAATTTTCTTTAGATAAGTATGTAATGACTGAGGACAAATTGTACCACTGGTGATCTGGTTGAGTAGCATATCTGTATCCTAACCACATGTAACACTTTCCATCCTTTCCCTTTCACTACAATCCCATTCATAAAAAATATTAACCTTGCTTATGTTTGACTTATTGAATGTCATCCAACAAGGTCTAAATGAAGAAAATTGTAAGCCAAAGTCAAATAAAGCCAAAAAGGCTAGAGGTGAAGAGCAATAATGTTAAAAAATGAAAAAATATTGAGGCTAAAGATATGCCACCTCATTAAAATGGCCCAGTCCCAAGGTCCTATGCTAAATATGCACATCTAAAGAAAAAGGATTGAGAAAAATAAAAGAAATATAAAAAGGGGTGATGAAAAGGTGTTGAGGTGGTAACTCTAAGCAAAGCTCCCGCACAAAGGCTTACAAGCACAAAAAATGAAGATTCCTAGCTCAAAAAGGCTAGTTGGACCAATAAAAGACCTTATACATCATTAAAAATGACTTTGAGGGTCGAAACATAAAGTTTCCCTTCCTTTTCCATCAATTATTCATCAAATTTACCTATCTCTAACCAAGTTACCTAGGAAATACCTTTTTTTCCTAGAAATTGACACATGTAATATGGGTAAAGTTGTCCCACCATAGTAAATTTAGGCAATTTATAAAATTAACCTATGWTAAGTTGTTTTTAGAAGATATTACATATGGAACATTATATGAGACACGTGGGCATATATCCACTTGGCACATGTAATAATCCTTCTCCAAGGTGCCCTTTCTCTCTCCTCCCTCACACGTGTGACCTCTAGAACCTTCTAGAAGGGGAACACCTAATCTTTCCTTCTTCTCACACATGTGAAGGGGTTGTTAGATGATTTTGGGAGTTAGTTATTGAAGCACCCTAGTTGTTGGGCCTATTTGACCTCACATGTGTGCTTCTAGAAAGTTGTTAGCTCATTTCAAGGAAGGGCACACTTGTTCTCTCTCCTCCATGGACCACACATGTGGAATTAGTTGAAGATTTGCTCACTTTATGAAGAGTTCCCTACCTTTAAGGAGTTTGTTGTAACAACTTGATAAATTTCCCATGGTTTTGACTTAGGAACACGGTTTTAGGCTCATGGTTTCATCCTAGGACATGGTATGAGCTCATTGTTTCATTATAGCTCATGGTTTTCATTATATGGTATTGAGAGACTTCTAACCTATTTCACCTACTTAAGGAGGGAACATCTCTCACTTTTTCATGGTTGGAAATGGAAAGGAAGACACATATTGCTCAATTTTGGTGTAGTTTCTTTCTATTTTCTTAACTATGTTGTTCTAGGTTAATAAGAGAAGGTTTTTGGCATGCAAAGGAAATTGAGGAAAGGGATATTACAATAGAAACAATGTAAGGAAGGTATGATATTTGATCTATCTTGTTTCTTTGTGAACTGTTGAAGCTAGGTCTTGGTATTGAGATTGAATATTATAGGTTTTTGACTTCTTACCCTAGAATTATGTTTTACTTTTTCAAAGTTTGCAATACTTAGGTTGAATCTATTGTTAGTTGAGCCTCCCTATGATTTTCATATAGTCCAGAAATCTCCTTGATGCTCACCATGCATTCTCCAACAGATGTGAGGGGACTTCAATATTGCAGCCGAAGAGAGAAATCTACACAAGGAATGGACTAGACTCCATGCCCAATGGTAGAACATGGGTTTTCACAAAAAATATTAACCTTGCTTATGCTTGACTTATCGAATGTCATCCAACAAGGTCTAAATGAAGAAAATTGTAATCCAAAGTCAAATAAAGTGAAAAAGGCTAGAGGTGAAGGGCAATAATGTTAAAAACTGAAAAAATATTGAGGCTAAAGATATGCCACCTCATTAAAATGGCTGAGTCCCAAGGTCCTATGTTAAATATGCATATCTGAAGAAAAAGGATTGAGAAAAATAAAAGAAATATAAAAAGGGGTGATGAAAAGGTGTTGAGATGGTAACTCTAAGCAAAGCTCCCTCACAAAGGCTTACAAGTACAAAAAATGAAGATTTCTAGCTCAAAAAGGCTAGTTGGACCAATAAAAGACCTTATACATCATTAAAAATGACTTTGAGGGTCGAAACATAAAGTTTCYCTTCCTTTTCCATCAATTATTCATCAAATTTACCTATCTCTAACCAAGTTACCTAGGAAATACCTTTTTTTCCTAGAAATTGACACATGTAATAGGGGTAAAGTTGTCCCACCATAGTAAACTTAGGCAATTTATAAAATTAACCTATGTTAAGTTGTTTTTAGAAGATATTACTTAATGTTTGTTACCTAATGACTTATTTTGAAGATTGATGCATTATTATACGTGGGCGCCCCACATTGGAATCCATGCACTATGCCTCAAGATCTGTGATATTGCCTCGAGATCCATGTACTTGCATTTGGATCCATGACAACATTTTGGACAATGATGAAGATGCCACATCATCACAGAGGTGTTCACATCAACACTTTGTACACTTGTCACCATATGGAACATTATATGAGCCACATGGGCATATATCCACTTGGCACATGTAATAATCCTTCTCCAAGGTGCACTTTCTCTCTCCTCCCTCACACGTGTGACCTCTAGAACCTTCTAGAAGGGGAACACCTAATATTTCCTTGTTCTCACACATGTGAAGGGGTTGTTAGATAATTTTGGGAGTTAGTTATTGAAGCACCCTAGTTGTTGGGCCTATTTGACCTCACACGTGTGCTTCTAGAAAGTTGTTAGCTCATTTCAAGGAAGGGCACACTTGTTCTCTCTCCTCCATGGACCACACATGTGGAATTAGTAGAAGATTTTCTCACTTTATGAAGAGTTCCCTACCTTTAAGGAGTTTGTTGTAACAACTTGAGAAATTTCCCATGGTTTTGACTTAGGAACATGGTTTTAGGCTCATGGTTTCATCCTAGGACATGATATGAGCTCATTGTTTCATTATAGCTCATGGTTTTCATTATATGGTATTGAGAGACTCCTCACCTATTTCACCTATTTAAGGAGGGAAAATCTCTCACTTTTTGATGGTTGGAAATGGAATGGAAGACACATATTGCTCAATTTTGTAGTTTCTTTCTATTTTCTTAACTATGTTGTTCTAGGTTAATAATAGAAGGTTTTTGGCATGCAAAGGAAATTGAGGAAAGGGATATTACAATAAAAACAATGTAAGGAAGGTATGATATTTGATCTATCTTGTTTCTTTGTGAACTTTTGAAGCTAGATCTTGGTATTGAGATTGAATATTATAGGTTTTTGACTTCTTACCCTAGAATTATGTTTTACTTTTTCAAAGTTTGCAATACCTAGGTTGAATCTATTGTTAGTTAAGCCTCCCTATGATTTTCATATAGTCCAGAAATCTCCTTGATGCTCACCATGCATTCTCCAATAGATGTGAGGGGACTTCAATATTGCAGCCGAAGAGAGAAATCTACACAAGGAATGGACTAGACTCCATGCCCAATGGTAGCACATGGGTTTTCTTTTATCTTTCCTTTCCATCTCGATTAAAATTTCCCCTTTTCATTTTTGTTTTCTAAGCAACCTAGGGTTCATAAGGTTCAAATTTCTGATCTAGGTTGCATTTCTAGGTTTCATTTGAGCTAATTCTTCCATATTTTGTAGCAGGCTTGGATTTTTATTGCATATCAATCTCTTCAAGGAGTTCTATATTGAATTGATTTGCCTATCATGTGTTAGATATGATAATTTTCTTGTAGATTTAGCACTCACTCTTAAAATACAAAGCACAATCAAAATCACTGAAAAATATTAGGGTTTGAAAGATTGAAATCTAAATAAGTGAGGTTTAGGACAAATCTGTTGAAATAATGTAACTACAAAGTGTATTCTAATTATTATTTGATATATTATTCATTGGATCAATCCCCATTTTGGATTGATCATGTCGGCTACTGTAAAGGACCAAATCCCCTTTTGTGGATTGGTCATAATGTAATTGTAATAGGTAGAAAGAGAAGTCGGCCCCAGAATATATTAAAGAAGCCCCAAAATATAATAAAGGTGGTTATAACCACCCAGAAGAAGAAGTCGGCCCTGCTGGTGAAAAGACACTTCCACACTTGGTAGACTTGTATAAATAAGGAGGCTAGCGCCTCACTTAGACACACATTCACTTGTTCATTGAGAGACAAGTTTTGGAGTTGCAGTTGGAGAAGAGAGAGAGAGAGAGAGAGGCGCATCTTTGGGAGAGGACTTTATGTACTTGTTTGAGTTATCTCTTGGCATTGCTTTGGCTATCTATATTAAGGAAGTTTTGTTGGGTTTTCTGCCCCATGAGGGTTTCCCAGGATAAATGATGTGTCTCTTGTGATTGTGTATTTCTCAGTGGTTCTATCTTATGATATTGTTATCTATTGAAATGCAAAGAACTATAATAATGGCTTAAACATTAACATGGTATCAGAGCCAAGCTAAAGAGAGCATCTTTCACAAGAGAAAAGTGAAAAACGCCACTGTTGTCGTACATGCAAATTAGGGTTTTTTGTTGGTGAGGTATTTCATCCCTAAAACCATCTAGAAAAGTGCGCCCTCCCCCAAGGATCATTTTGGCACCTTCAGCACACCTTTTCAGTGGCTAGATCTCCCAGAAAGTCAAACCCTAGTTTCACAAAGTACTAGAAGTACCAGAGAACCAGAAGTACAAGAAATACCAGAGTACCAGAGGTACCAAAAAACCAGAAGCATCAGTCTAGAAATCCACAGATCAAGTTTGGAGGGGTAAAAGTTGGATTTTCTCAGATCCAAGCACACCAGGCTACTCGCCTCAACAAAGCGCACCTCCTGGTAAGTTCGGAATTTGATTTTGAACATTTTCATTTTTGGACATTTTCCCAGCTTCAAGTAAAAGATGTCTGCAAGCGTTAAGCTTGTTGACAAGCTAGAAGGTGTGGAAAACTTCTGTTCCTAGAAGTATAGGATTGGTCTCATTCTTGAAGAGAATGACCTAGCAATATTCGTCAAAGAAGAAGTGTCGAAGCCCGCCGATGCTACAGAAAAAGAAAAGCACCAAAAGGACACAATCAGGGTCAAAAGAATCATTGCAGATTCAATCAAAGACCATCTGATTCCCTATGTGTCATCAAAGAAGACTTTGAAAGAAATGTTTGATGCCCTAAACAGACTATATGAAGGAAAGAACATAAAATAGAAGATGAATCTTAGAACTCAGCTCAAGAATACAAGAATGCAGAAAGGAGAATCAATCCAAGAATACTTCTCCAGAATATCCCAATTCAAAGAACAACTAGAAGCAATTGGAGATACTATAGACGAAGACGGACTTATAATGACAACCCTAAATAGTCTCACAAGACCTTGGGATGCATTCATCTAAACGATTTGTGCCAGAACAGAGAAACTGAAGTTTGACAGTCTATGGGAAGAATTTATCCAAGAAGAAACAAGAGTAGCTAAACGAGAGGCTTTACTAGTAAGAGATGAAGATCAAGCCCTAGCTACTTACACTATAGGAGGAAGAAAGAAGTCTTACTTCTAGAAAGAGACTTACAAAGAGTATCAACCCCAAAACAAATTCAGTCATAAAGAATCTCATCCAAGGAGATTCCAGAAGAAAGGACAACAAAAGGAAAGAGATTACTCATATATACAATGCTACCATTGTGACAAGATGGGACACACTACAAAATTTTGTCCAGCTAGACGAGAAGAATACAAGAGGGAAAAAAAGAGGCACCATGCCCATGTAGTTGAAGATGAAGAGCCACCTGTAAATATGTTAAGAGAAGAAATTAAAGAACATGTCTTAATCTTGGCCCTCTCAGGATCGGTAACACCTGGAGAAGACACTTGGCTCATTGATAGTGGTGCCTCCAAGCACATGACAAGAAAAAGAGATATTCTCTCTTACATTTCAGAAAAGAAGTTTTCTCAGAAAGTGACACTTGGAAATGATTATCAATATCCCATCAAGGGAGTGGGAGAATCAAACTACAAGCTTAATTTAGGAAATGCAATGAAGATGAAGGGTGTACTATATGTACTAGGTTTGACAAAGAACCTACTCTCCATATCAGCTTTAGAGAAGAAAGGCTTCAGAGTTTCCTTTATAGATGGAGAAGTTCTTATGTGGGCTAAAGGAGTAACCTTAAAAGAAGCAATCATCATTGGAAAAGAAGAAGGTGGCATGTATAAGCTAAAGGGTCACTCAGAAGCTGCCATGACCCACGCCATTGAGAATCCATGTGAACTTTGGCATAGAAGACTAGCTCACATTAACTACAAGGTGCTACCATACATATGCAAAGCGGTCACGGGTTTACCAGAACTCAAGGTTGACCATGAAGGCGTATGCAATGGATGTGCACAAGGGAAGAACATCAAGAACTCTTTTTCGAAGAGAGACAACAAAGTAGAAGGAGTCCTAGAACTCATTCATTCAGATGTGTGTGGCCCAATGCCATCGTCCTCCATTAGTGGGTATGTATATTATGTATCATTTATTGATGATTATTCTCGTAAGACCTGGTTGTATCTCTTGAAATCTAAAGATGAAGCATTCAGAAAATTCAAGGAATTCAAAGCCTTGATAGAGAATATTTATGAAAGAAAGATCAAGATACTCAGGTCATATAATGGAGGAGAATACACCTCAAAAGAGTTCATGAGCTTCTGGAAAGATGTTGGGATCAAGAGGGAACTCACTACTCCCTATAATCCTCAACAAAACGGTGTGGCAGAAAGAAAGAACATAACGATAATGGAAGTTGTGAAGACCATGATCCACTATCAAGATCTTCCTATCTGCTTATGGGTAGAAGCAACAATGACAGCCGTATATGTGAAAAACCGATTGTCCCATAGTGCACTTGGGTTCAAGACCCCGGAAGAGACGTTCATCAGAAAGAAGCCAGAGGTAAGCCATCTCAAAATATTTGGTTGCCCAGTATTTATACCTATACCGAAAGAGAAAATAAACAAGTTGGAACCCTCAGAAAAGAAGGGAATATTTGTGGGATACTGTGAGGTCTCCAAGGCCTTCAGGATCTATATACCAGGTCACTACCACAATGATATCAGTAGGGATGTGACCTTTGATGAAGATGTATCACTCAAGAAATCGAGAAAATGCTAGCTTGAAGAGGTATATGAAGAGGAACCCGTAATCCCCAGAGTTGCAGAATCAATGAAGGAGGTTACCATAGCTACTAAACCAGTGAGGGAAGTCGTAACTTCCCCTGATGAGGAAATTCTAGAAGATCATGACGTAGCAGAGTTTCAATAACCTCCTCAGATGACAATCTCCCATAAAAGAAAGCCATCTTGGGCTAGAGAGCTTATTCAAGATGGAGAGAAATATGGTGTTCCCGAAGGAACCACGAGACATGTGAAGAAACCTAAGCCATTCTCTAGTTATATGGATTTGATGTGTGATCTCCTAGAAAATGAGCCTACCTGCTTTGAAGAAGCCATTCAGAAGAAATAATGGGCAGATGCCATGATAGAAGAATACCAATCCATAATAAAGAACAATGTATGGGAAATAGTTCCCAGACCGAATAACAAGGATGTGGTATCGTCTAGATGGCTCTTCAAAATAAAACATGCTACTATTGGAAGTATTGAGAAGTATAAAGCAAGATTTGTAGCTTGTGGCTTTTCTAAAAAAGAAGGCATTGACTATGAAGAGACATTCGCTCCTATATCCAGATACACTTCGATTAGAACCATCATAGCCCTTGCAGCTAAGATGAAGTGGAAGTTACACCAGATGGACATAAAGATAACTTTCCTAAATGGTGTTATCGAAGAGGAAGTGTATATAGAGCAACCTCAAGGATTTGAAGTTGAAGACATGAAGTCTCATGTCTGCAAGTTGAAGAAATCCTTGTACAGATTGAAGCAAGCTCCTAGATCTTGGTATGGCCGGATATACATCTTTCTGACGAGCTTGGGCTTTACCAAGAGTAAAGCAGATTCTAACCTCTACTTCAAGGTTATGAACGATGAGCCAGTAATACTATTATTGTATGTGGATGACTTATTCTTAACTGGAGAAGAAAAGATCATCATTGAATGTAAGAAGAGACTTGCTTCATAATTTGAGAAGTAAGACCTTGGCCTAATACACTATTTCTTAGGTCTTGAGGTATGGCAGAGTCTAGAGAGGATCTTCCTTAACCAAGGGAAGTATGGAGTCAAAATCTTGAAGAGATTCGACATGTTAGAGTGCAAGCCCATGAATACACCCATGGAAACGAAGCTGAAGCAGTTGTTCGATACTTCGTCATAATTGATTGATGTCGCGCTGTATAAACATATTATTGGATTGCTGATGTACCTGACGAACACCAGACCAGATATTTGTTTTTCCGTGAACACCTTGAGTCAGTTTCTGGTAGAACCTAGACATGTTCACCTTGTGGCTGCAAAACATGTGATGAGGTAGCTTAAGGGTACATTAGATTGTGGTCTCAATTATGATGGAGATCATGAATTCACATTGAGTGGGTACACTGATTCAGATTGGGTAGGAAGTGTTTCTAACAGGAAAAACACTTCAGGATGCTATTTCAGTTTGGGATCAGTCATGATCTCATGGCAGAGCAAGAAGCAATCCAACATTTCTTTCAACACAGTGGAAGAAGAATACATTGCTGCATGTTTTGCCAGCTGCGAAGCTATACGGCTTCAAAAGTTACTGACCGACCTATTTGACCTAGAGATGGAAGCAACCACAATCCTATGTGACAACTAGAGCTGCATAAAGATGACAGAGAATCATGTATTCCATGATAGGTCGAAGCACATAGAGATTCGTTATCATTACATCTGTGACATGGTGCAAAGAGGAGCCTTAAAGCTCCAATACGTTAGCAAGGATGAACAAGTTGCTAATGTGTTGACCAAACCTCTATCTCGTGTAAAGTTTGAGCACTTTCGAGATAAGCTTGGTATAGTCCGAAAGGACCTTCCTCAAAAGGGGGAGTAGCTGTTGTGATATGACTAGTATTGAGATTCTAGCTTGATAGCTGTGACGTAAAGCCAATGTAGTATCTTGATTCTAGCTTGAGTGTTGTAACGTAAAGCAAGACGTTGTGATGAGACTCGTACTGTGCTTCTAGCTTGATAGCTGCGACTTAAAGCCAATCTAGTATCTTGCTTCCATCTTGAGTGTTGTGACATAAAGCAAGACGATGAGATGAGACAAGTACTATGCTTCCAACTTGATAGTTGTGACGTAAAGCCAGTCTAGTATCTTTCTTCCAGCTTGATTGCTGTGACGTAAAGAAAGACGATGAGATGAGACTAGTACTGTGCTTCTAGCTTGATAGTTGTAACGTAAAGCCAGTCTATTATCTTGCTTCCAGCTTGAGTGCTGTGACATAAAGCAAGACATTGAAATGAGACTAGTACCGTGCTTCCATCTTGAGAAGCTGTGACGTAAAGCCAATCTAGTATCTTGCTTCCAGCTTGATTACTGTGACGTAAAGCAAGACGAGTACTGAGCTTCCATCTTAACAGCTGTGACGTAAAGCCAGTCCTGTATTATGATGAGCCAGCTTCGTGCTGTGATGATGATGATGTATTAGTTTTATACTAATACATATTGATGCAGATGATGATTGCATTCCTTTGAGAATGACGATGCTGCCGATGAAGAAAACTTCCGATGATTTATAGATACGCTAGTCAATGTTCCAAGATGATATTGATGATGTTGTCCTCCTGATGTCGTTGATGATAAAGGCCTCTCTCTTGTCTAATGCTGTTGAAGAATACCCTTCTTGTTAAGGGGGAGTGTTGAAATAATGTAATTGCAAAGTGTATTCTAATTATTATTTGATATATTATTCATTGGATCAATCCCCATCGTGGATTGATCATGTCAGCTACTGTAAAGGACCAAATCCCCTTTTGTGGATTGGTCATAATGTAATTGTAATAGGAAGAAAGAGAAGTCGGCCCTGTAATATATTAAAGAAGCCCCGAAATATAATAAAGGTGGTTATAACCACCCAGAAGAAGAAGTCGGCCCTGCCAGTGAAAAGACACTTACACACGTGCCAGACTTGTATAAATAAGGAGGCTAGCGCCTCACTTAGACACACACTCACTTGCTCATTGAGAGACAAGTTTCAGAGCTGCAGTTGGAGAAGAGAGAGAGAGAGAGAGGCACATATTTGGGAGAGGACTTTCTGTACTTGTTTGAGTTATCTCTTGGCATTGTATTGACTATCTATATTAAGGAAGTTTTGCTGGGTTTTCTGCCCCATGAGGGTTTCCAAGGGTAAATGATGCGTCTCTTGTGATTGTGTATTTCTCAGTGATTCTATCTTATGCTATTGTTATCTATTGAAATGCAAAGAACTATAATAATGGCTTAAACATGAACAAAATCTGGTTGTTGGCTCTCTCGCTTCATACACGTGGCATGACTCTACAAAGTAAAATGATGAATATGCAAAGCAATTTAATTATTTTCTAGAGCACTTAGTTATTTCATTTCATAATCTAAAACAAACAACAAATAAATCCATAATTAAATCCAATGACTTGCTAATTAATCCAATGCTTCATATTTTACTTTTTTGTCTAAGGGTTAAATAAATTTGGATTAGCTTCATCTATAAAATCAATACATGGAGCAACTTTGTTTAGGGTATGTATTTGTTTCATATTTACATTAAAGGCTCTGTTGCATTTAATTAAAATACGATATGACAACATCTCACCCTTCTAGTTGGACATATTCATGTGGTTTGAAGAATTGATAATTTTTGATGATTTTCATGAGTATTTATTGCTAGTTTTGATAAGTTTCCAATGCTTAAGACATCTCATTGGGATTGGTGTGAACAAATGTTTAAGCATTTCATGTATAAGAGAAATATGTATGCATGGTTATGCTCACTCTCAATTTGATGATAGCATGCCCTGAAACGTAACACTAGCATAACAAATGATTTCAATAATTTAATTCTCTATTCATGATGTTGTCACTGACACATGGATTACACCAATGATTTAAACCATTTCTTCCTATCACAATCCCCTCAAGGAGTTAAAATGATGGTAAATTTTCCTAAACGACTCATAATGTGTTAATGATTTGAAGCTTATATGAGGTTTAAAGGATTAATAACAACACTATATGCAATACATATTAAGGCACACACCCTATCTAAGTCATTCAACTTTAAGGAATTAAATAAAAACCTTGTCAAACTCCGCTCATTAAGTTCACAATATTTGGAATTTTGGAATATAATCAAATGTGCTAAGACTAAACTCTCATGTGAAATGATGAGTATAGCTGATCTTAATTTTCATGGTGATACTTAAAACCTACAACACTAGTAAGGTTTTACACTATGTTGATGGTTGCCTTTTAAGCTCAATGCATGCTCTTTCTATTTTGATTGACAACGAATTTGAAAGAGCTACAAATCTTGGTAGTTTTATTAGGATTTCTTACAAAGTAAAACAACCCTAATAGCACTATAATTTTTGGAGTATACTTAAATGAAAATGTTCATGGGTCTAATCTTTACAGGTTGACTTGAGGTTGTACATCATTTATTTTGACAAGACATACAAGCAATATGTTTCAAACTTGTAGAATGGGTACATCTTGAAATAAATTGAGTATTGATTTGCAATGATTGGTTTATCTATTTAAGATGGTGTGATCATAAGAATTGGTAATTGGATACTTATAATGATGCTTGAAAATTGACTTAGCACAAGTTCATAAGTTGATTCTAACTCTATGCTCAAATGAGCTTGTATGATTGTTTCATGTAAATGATTCACACAAAGGTTGATTGAAGCTTTGGTCAAACACACCTACAAGATAAATCCAAACTGATTGGCATTCCCAATATTATCCATAGCGATTTCGCTTGGATTGACCTTTAGGGATTCCCCCCCAGGCTAGGGTAGTTTCCTTCCTTACTTTGAAGTGTGGGGCAAGGCTACCAAGGTGACAATGGGTAGCTTGCCTATGATGCCTCTAGGCTCTCCTGTTGAGGTTAGGGCCTTTCCTCCTAGGGTAGAGTTTGAGCGGCAACAATGAGTACGAGAACACATTCTTATATTCAATTCGCTTGTAATAACACTCTACGACTCCAACAACCAATCTTATTTGCATGTGAACTTAATATGTATTTCTTTTTCTCTCTTTCTTCTATGCACCAACTTTGACTCCTCAAAATTTGGATTTTTTTACTTTAATACTATGTTATTTTTCTAAATAAACAAAAAAGCATATGAACATGATTTGAAACGAACTCGTATAAAAGTTATACTTTTATTATAATGAATTCAATTAATACAATGAAATAGATTCCCTTTTATATTAATGATAAATTAGTTATATTATTAATCACTACTTTTTATCTAATTATCATTTTAATAATCAATTAAAAACCATTAAAATAAACCTTACATTTCCCATTAATTATCATTTTAATAATCAATTAAAAACCATTAAAATAAACCTTATACTTCAAGGATTATTATATTTCCCATTGCCAACCATAGTTTGGCTTCTATTTAAAAGGGAAAAACTTTACAGTTATTGGTGGAATAGTATTTGGCCAATAAAATCCCATCGTCATCATACATTGTGTTCCATACAATACAAAAGGAAGATAAATACACCAATTTTACATGAACCTGTTCAATTGCCAAAAGACGGGAAATACCACATTTTCCATGGCACCTGTCCACAATGGCCACATCAGTTGGTCGAAGTGAGTAGCCGGAAGGATACGGTGATATTTTGAAGTCCAGGCATTGCCACGTGGCAGACGCTCCACGCAGTCATCCATGTACTCCTTCAGTTAAGGCAGTTCTGTGCGGAAGCCAGGTACCAACTTACACAAATTATCAGCAAAAATGGCGAACATTGCAATCGGATTGCCGAATTTTAGCATGGGATGTGTGTATAAATCTCAGCATTTCAAGAATCCTTCAAAGCGCATGATCACAGTCCGAGCTAATAAAGGTACGCTTTATTTCTCCATTCTTGGCCTCCGCCATTTTTAACATACGAGAACATTTCTATTTGGCTGATTGAAGGATGTCTATATGTTGCAATTTTTTTTTATATCAATGTACAAACCATTCATTTACATGTTTGATTACAACTGTCTTCTTGTTATTCTTTCTGAGGGAATGAGCGGATGAACTCGAGCCCTAACCATGGCTAATTCTCAATGCTAATCAATTGTATACAAGGTGTAAATGGGGGCAATATGTCATTATTTTATGTACCTGTATTACTCTGTTAGGTACTTTTGCTGTAACATTATTTTATCTTATGTTTTGAATATTCCACCTTTCTTATTTTTTGGAAGTTTTTTAAATGTAATTTGAGTAGGTTTAATGGAAGAGCATGCGCTTTCTTCTTAGAGGTTATAGGTTCAAATCCAGAAAGGTAGGGTATGTATATTTCTGTAGACTTAAGCAGTGGAGTTTCTTGTCCCACAAATAAGATGGTCACATACACCAATTTGATGTCTGGCTTGACCACTACCTTAAATATTTATTATTATTATCATTATCAAAACAAAAATCTTACCTTAGTAAATAACCAAACACTAATGATTCGTTTGCAACTTTGCATTCAGCTACAAAGACGTGTTTTAGACTGTTTGTTTTCGATTGAAATATGCCAAACAACCTTAAGAGAGGGTTGATTCAAACAAATGTAAGATCTGTCGTGGAAATATTGAAAGGATTTAAATGAACATCTTTGTTGCTTCGGTTAGGCTTTTAGTTTGTCAGGTTTTAGTGGAATATTATGCCATGTTATATTGATAGTATATATCTACTTTAATTTAAGATTTTTATAAGATTTATTCTATATATTTGCTCCATCTTACCCTTTTAAATACAGAGAAAACAACTAATAGTTTATTTTATTTTATTTTTTATTATATATATTTATTTTTTATATTGTATTTTTTTAATTAAATATTGGATCTTAATTTTTTATTTTAGTTTAGGCATGTTATCAAAATTACACTTCTCATCCATTTTTGGTATCTATATTAAATTGAAACTGTACCTTCTTTGCATGCAATAAATATTATATTTATTATATTTTAGCTTAACATTACTGTCATTATTGTTATTGTTTGTTATATCATGTATGGAACATGCAAAAATGTTCCTTTTATGACATAAGTATCGCCTATCCATTTGCTGCATCTCCTCCTAGTTCGTATTTTCATCTTGTTTTGAATACATTGTAATTTTACTAGTATTGTAACTCACTGTAGCCCATCGCAATCATTTTCGATCTTGTTTTGAATACATTGTAATTTTACTAGTATTGTAACTCACTGTAGCCCATCGCAATCATTTTCGATTAGCTTAACTTATTTTCCACATATGACCATTTTCCTAAAGGCCATAAACTTTCTTTCTAAAGCTAATATTGAGGAGCCTCCTGGACCTATATTGATTCATTATCTTCTTGTTTTTACGTATGCTTGTCTTTGCCATATTTTGTAGTGAAGGAAGAGAAAGCAAAGGACAAAAGAACGATAGGGAGTGCAACAGTGGATGCCTAGAGCTTACTGGTCTAATACCACCAGATACAGTGTTGTATCCTAAAATATCGGATGAAAATATACAAATATTTAATAAATTGATGATTAGATGACAAGTGAATGCATACAAGTATATTGTAGGCACTAGATACAGTGTTGTATCCTAAAAAGTGTCCATATCGGATGAAAATATATAAATATTTAATAAATTGATGATTGGATGACAAGTGAATGCATACAAGTATATTGTAGGCACATTAATTACTTGATACCATTTTGTTAAGATTGTTAAGAGGTCACAACTATTATACATGCTAACAATATTAATATTATCATATGGATATTATTTATTAATATATTAAGGGTTATATAATAAATATTAAATTATACATGTCAACAATATTAATATTATTATATGGATATTATCTAATAAATATTAAATTTAGTAAGGTTAGGACGAAATAACAGATGTCAACAATATTAATATTATCATATGGATATTGTCTATTAATATATTAAGAGTTATATAATAAATATTAAATTATACATGTCAACAATATTAATATTATTATATGGATATTATTTATTAATATACTAAGGATTAAATATAATAAATATTAAATTTAGTAAGGTTAGGACGAAATAATAGATTTTGGGTTGTCAAGTAATAATATAAGGCTATGCCAAAAACAAGACCCAGGAAGGAAACATGCATACACATTCCAACTTGAGATGCAAAGGAAACATCCTCAGGGATAAAACAATCAAATGTTTTTAAGTAGAAACTATTTTAAGTTTCTAAACACGAATTAGAATATACACAGTGCACACACCCTCTTGAGAATTTTTTTTGAGTAAAAATATGAAGGGGATTTGTTTTTACTGTAAGAAAGATTAGTTTAAGGACACACATGATTGAGATAGATCATCACATTTCGTGGTTGGAGACGATTTGTTGTTTGTGTCATCTACAAGAGATTGACTAGGATCACCTCATCTTTTGGGGTCATTTTTATTATGAGATTAGACAGAGGTTCCATTACCTCTACTAGGACTCTAGTGGTTCCCTCACTACCTTTTCCACTATTCAAATTAAAAATGCTTAGCTTCCACTATTCAAATTAAAAATGCTTAGCTCCTTTTATGAGGATGCAGCACAACTATTAGAGTGAGGCACAGCTATTAGAGTGAGGCACCGTGCTATCACAATAGTAGACAAACCACCAAAAGAAGGAATGGAGGGACTTGAGTTGTCACTCTATTGTAAAGGGTAATCGAGAACCTAGGGGAAGAAGTGGAAAGAGGTCAAAGGGAATTATTACTACTCAAATTGTACTTAAGTCTTATGGTTAAGACATTTCAATGGTGTACTGCTCAGTATGAGGACGATGTGTAATTCCTTCTGTGCTAAAGAACCAACATAGATCCATCTTAACTCCAGATTTATCATATTGAGAGAGGGATCAAGTCCCTCGAAGTGCAAACTTCTTTTTAGACTGTAAAACTTAAGAAAATGTTTTCACCTTAAAGGATTTGATCCCTCTCGACCCATGATAAATCTGGAGTTAAGATAAATCTATGCTAATATGTTAGAATGAAAACAATTATAAAATAGAAATATAAAAGTGAAATATTAAAGCAAACAAAGTTAAAAGATATGCCAAATGCAGTGATAAGTAGAATCATATCGAGAACAAGCAGCCAATTTTCTTAACCAAAAGTGGATAAGTAGAATCATATCGAGAACAATCAGCCAATTTTCTTAACCAAAAGTATCAACATTGTTTCTTCTCTCATTTCTAAAGAATCAAGATGCCCATACAATGACGAAGTTGTAAGTTGTGTTGAACCTTTCATTTGGTCTGGCAGAAAATTTGAAGTCGAGAAATTAACTGTCTCACTAAAGAAGAGAGCAGGACAGCTTAATAGTAAACAACATATACAGGCATACACGCTATAACTTCAAAAAGATTTGGACCTTGACTTAGAGAAAAGTATTTTTCTATTGAAGAAGGAAGAAAACGTTATGCAGTTCTGACATATTTTACTTGCTAGTTAAACAGTAACAATTAATGCTATTAGTTAACATTCATGGGAGAATGATAAATATTTGCAATAAATTTGTGCATCTCACTCTAATACCTTTGCAAGGGTTTGTATGCTGAATGGACCTATTTCAGATAAAGCTATTTAAGAATGAATGCTTGGTCATTTGAGGTCCGCCCATATCCTATGCCACTTTAATGTTATTGATGCATTATCAGTAGGTGACCCTTATTTGTTACAATGTTGAGTGTAATGTAATTACTGAGAAATGTTTGTCTTTATTGGACTTGTAATTCCAAGTCTTGCAATACAAACATATTTTTGGTTGTTTTCTCTAACAGCATTTATCTACGAATAAGGGTTACTGGTAAAAAAATTCTACATTTGTCATTTACGCAGATGCTGGAGTCGGACTTAAAAAATGATCTTGCATGACTGAAACTTTGATTGAATATGGATCCTATTATTTATAAATATCAATTTAGTATTTTCTGGAGGCTACAGTGACATTATCTTTTTTGAATTGATATTTCTAAGTTCTAACTGTTGCAATGCAGTCGAGCCTTCAGACAAATCTATAGAAATAATGCGGAAATTTTCTGAACAATATGCTCGACGTTCAGGAACATATTTTTGTGTTGATAAAGCGGTTACATCTGTTGTTATCAAGGTGCGCACTGTAAATGAACATGCATTTTCTGCTTTCTCATTTTACTGCCTTTGCACCTGTGAGTATCCTCTACTAATTGGACAATATATTTTTATGCTAATATAAGACATCTGCAAGAAGGTTGATTGTTTTAGATAAAGAAAATTGAGTGAGCATGATAAATATTATCCTTGTATTACTTCCCAGGTTCTCACTTGGTGCAAAAGTCCAAATCACAAGTGTGAGACCCCAAGGATAACTTAGGCAAGGTTCTCACTTGGTGCAAAAGTCCAAATCACAAGTGTGAGACCCAAGGGTAACTTAGGCAAGCTACCGACTACTATCACCTCAGTAGCCTTGCCTTTCTCACTTTAGACTAGGTGGAATCTAGCCTAGGGGGGCTTTCCTACAGTTAACTAAAGCTCAACGTGTGTAGTATATAATGGGAACAAGAGAGAGCTTAGAAAATAGAAATGATTATTGAAAAGGTTTTGTATTTTTTGGGTGGTGGATGAAAGGGAAGATCAGTGCCTCAGTTTGATTGGGCTTGTTATCGCACGAACTGTCGCTTGGGCAAAGCGAACCACAAGCGTCACTAGTGCGACACAACTGGGAGTAAGAACCATTGTCACCTTAGCAATTACTCCCCTCTTTTTAGTGATGGATGATTCCACCACAAGGGAGGCTTCCTGAGTGACCTTGGGGGGATGGAGAGTATAAGGCAAGGGTTTGTAAAGGATCCCTCCGTTGGTCCCTAGATGAGAGTGCCTAGGGTTTGGAGAATGATGACTTTGGAAGAGATGAGAGACAAGTTGATCGATAACCTGCAAAACCAATGTTAGAGCCAATATCCCAAGACCAAAAATCATGAAATTAAACCCCGGAACACTAGGGAAAACAACAAGAAGCCTTGCTGTCCCAAAATTTACAGCAGATAACAGTATATATCAGCAAGAGAAACTAGTAACAGCTGCAAGAATTTACTGTCAAAATTACTAACAAATGATAGCAAATGAAGGCTTGTGACTAGTAGATAAATTTCCAATATTTAAACCACAACTTTGACGGTTGAGATGGGCTGTATGCAAGTGTTATCAGCGAAATATAATCAGCCCTAGATGGCTGTAGCAATGATTTGTTACAGCAACAAGTTTTCACCACAGAAATTAGAAAATAAACATGCCAATTTATAGCCCTTGAAGAGTAGATCAATTTGCAATATTCAAACACAATTTTCTGCAGTGAAAAAGTAAGTAAACAACTGAGTGAAAGAGATTTTTGTTGCAGCCCTAATGGCTGTAACATTCAATTAATTACAGCAACAATAAATACCCCAAGGAATCAAGACGTTTTAGCATGAAAAGATAGCTTGGAGTAAGAGCAATTCATCTAACAATCGAAAGACTACAAGAGAGCAATTTTCACATTTCTCAATGCATAATTTTACGTTCTCCAATGCAACTAGTGCCTTGTCTATTGGGTAATGGAGTCATAACATCAAAAAGAAGTTAAATGGTTAATAATAGAAGAATTAAACCCTTATAAGCCAAGTTGTACCTCTAAGAATAGTTACCTAGCTTGCTAGTTGATGGGAAACTAGGTTTTTAGAAACTAGGGGGATAGACCATCCCTAACCCCTAGTCTTAAAACCCTATCCAATAAGGGATTCAAGGGGATAGACACTCTTAACTGTCAAATCGATACTTGAATGGCCTCCTTTCACAAAGAAAATGGCCTGAAGGAGGGGATAGACAATCCTAACCCTCCTAGGATTTCTTCAAGCAAAATAATCCTAGCAAGTTGCAGCAAATTAACCTTAAACACAAACAAACCTGGAAGAAGATCATCCAAGAAGTAGCCTAGGTCACAAACCATCCTTCAAAAGTGAAATGATCCATCTCCAAGCAAAATCGCATAAGAATTTTTTTCCAAAAAGACAAGTCACATGCATAAGAGAGAGGGCCAAAATTTTTGAGAGCGAGAGAGAGAGAGTAATGTCTCAAGTATCAATTATGAAAAATGAAAAAGACTTGCCTCTTATTTATAGAGGAAACCCAAGTCTTAGTTTGGTCCAATTTACAACCAAATCCTTAATTCTAGGTCAAACATAATGTCCTTACTTTGACTTTTACCCAATTCATTTGATTTTTGTCCACATATGCTAAATAATGACCAAAAACAACAAAATAAAGTGAATTAAGTCCCCAATGTTTTATTCAATGGTGGCCGTTGGGTGAGATAGCCTCCAAAGGCTAGGGCATCATCTCCCATGGTGCCACATCATCCCATTAGTGCACAAAATGTGCGGTAAATATCCCACAACTCCACCAAGTGCAAAACCCATGTCAAATCAAGCTCTTTAAGCTTAATGCCATGCTCCAAAAGTGCAATGTTCTAGCATGGGAGGATGACGTCATGCAAGTTTCATCATCCTAGGCCTCTTTCATGGGTCAATGACATCACCTAGCATGCAATGTTCATCATCTTTATCCTCCCTTTTGTGGGGCTCAACGTCAAACCTGTGGGATTTTACGCCAATATGAAGGTCCAAGTGACGTAGCACCTCCATGAAAGATGTCATCGAGCAAGATCCTGCAAAGACAAACAAGGTACGCCCTCCAAGGGTCCACAAGTCATATGAATCATGCCAAGTAAATCAATCTTAATACAAGAGCCACCCAAACAAGCACATTGCATCCCCCCTTTCAAATTAAACATATGCTCAAAGACTTTATGCAATTTACCAAATTTAGATATGGGAGAGTTATCAAAAGGTCCTATTGGGTAAATCAATTCCCCAAGTAGAGGAGTGTTTCCCAGGTGAACCCTATCTAGGCCATGTAATAAATGTGAGGTGGATGAGAGAGAGACTTTTGGGCATGGGGTCATTGACATGCAAGGGTCCCATATGGTCTTATTAAGTTATTTCCGTGGGTTCCTTTGTGAAGGATGTGTTGCATCCTTGAGTTACCTTTCGTTTGGGGCGCAACTTTTTTCCAAGCCCTATAATTGCCTTTTTCTTTATTTTCTTTAGATAATTTGCAAGTCCCCTTTACAAGGTTTCTTGATTTTGTGCATTAAATGTGTTTCCTTTCAAGTGGGACACTTATAAGTCCTTTTCAAATTGGTGAGGCGTTCATTCGCATTCAGGACTTAGGGCAGGCGCCTAGAAAGGTAGAGCTCAAGTTTTGGACTATGGATTTTATGTCCCTTTGTATCCTTGCTATTGCATTTTGATCATGGATGCTCTTTTCTTTTTTATTTATTTATTGACGCTAGCTACAACAACCTCTGGGCCTTTAGCCTTTTCTTTCCATAAGAGAATGAGGCACAAGCCCCTTTTTGGGGTACATGTAACCCAAAAATGCAAAATATGAGGATACAAAAAGGAATGAAATTGGAAAGTGATAAAAGATGATCGGGAATGGCACGATGGCCCATCAAGAAGGACCCCCAATAGCACCCCTTTCCCAGGGGTGGTGAACTTACTAGAAACACTAGGATAACCACCAAGGTGAAAAATGGTAAAAAACATAACTTCAGAACAAACGTTTCATAATCAGAAAGAACCCTCTGAAAGTTATCCAAATGCCCCAAATATTAAAATGATACTCACCATGAGACTTGATTAGTTACCTCATGAAGCAAGACTTGTTGCCCTTTGTGGACCAGGCTGGTGTGGTTGACGCGGCTTTGCTGCTGATGATTATGGTGAAGCATGGTGAAGAAGAGGGGCTTTGTGGGTTGTGTTGTCCATCCAACTCTCGACACTCCATGTTTGCTACGTGTGGGCCTTGAGACATCATCTCCTCAGTTACCCCTAGGTTGGGGGGGTAATAGGGCTATGGGGTTTGTTGACCGCCTCTCCAACTAGGGGGTCAACTCCATGTGCCATGAAGAGATGCATCATCAGATGCTCATTTGTCGAAGACTTTGGTTCTACAGGGCATTTTTGGCCCCAACACTTCTTTTTGTAACTGGAATTTCCGCACCCCTGCGTGGGTCAATAATGTAATAGGTTTGCATGAGTCATAGTTATATCAGTTACCTTGGGATCGGTTCATTGGGAGAGTTCCTTTCACCGAGGGTTTTTTATCCTCAGGTTATCAATTGGGCTTTTCAGCCTTATTGATTTCCCTTGAGTTTTTCCCTCACACTTGCAATAATTCCTCCAAAGTGGTGAAGGGCGTTCTAATGGGCTTATCTTCTGGTAACTATTGTTAGGAAATGATGTAAATGACCATGCTAGACATCTTAGAAAGTCTCGTGGAATTCCATTGAGTCTAGATTAGTTTTTTTTAATTAATTATTTTTTAATTAAATTTCCCTAAGTTTGGAGGTTTAATTATTTAATTAATTAATTATTTTTGAGCAAAAATTGTAAAAACTAGGTCCTTGGATTTTTGATAGGGGTATTTGTGCCCAAAAGAAATGGAATGACACCCCCTACACCCATGGACCAAGTTCCATATCAGTCGGACAACTTTTGCTATGGGTTTGTCCACCCGGAGTGTCAGTTAGTCAAAAACAACAATTTTAATTGCTAAGTCTTGACATAGCAAAAATGTAAAAATTGTAATAATGAGTTAAAAGGATGATGTAAAGGTGGATAAAGATTGAGAGAGATTACCTAGCCATTTCCTAACCCACCCAACTTGTTCTAAGCTTTTCCTAACCCCTCACCCACCTCACTCACTCAACCCTTACGCCCTCCTAAGGAAGTTACGCCCCCCTTGTGAGTGAGACCTTATAACTTGGGTTCTCCTTGGGTGGTGGACCCTTCCCTTGGTTGGTGTACTCTCCCTCACCCCCCACGTCACATCCTAACTCACCTCCACTCCCCTCCTAGCATTTATTGCCTCCCATTCTTTCCCTCTTCCCCAAGAGGTGCGCCCTCCTTGAGGAGTTACGCCCCCCCTCCTTGGAAAAATCTAGAAAAATATTTTTAAATATTTTTGGGGCCCTCTCTCTC
>JASDQU010374154.1:0-19095 GCA_032191745.1 Picea mariana | reverse complement strand
TTATCAATATCCCATCAAGGGAGTGGGAGAATCAAACTACAAGCTTAATTTAGGAAATGCAATGAAGATGAAGGGTGTACTATATGTACTAGGTTTGACAAAGAACCTACTCTCCATATCAGCTTTAGAGAAGAAAGGCTTCAGAGTTTCCTTTATAGATGGAGAAGTTCTTATGTGGGCTAAAGGAGTAACCTTAAAAGAAGCAATCATCATTGGAAAAGAAGAAGGTGGCATGTATAAGCTAAAGGGTCACTCAGAAGCTGCCATGACCCACGCCATTGAGAATCCATGTGAACTTTGGCATAGAAGACTAGCTCACATTAACTACAAGGTGCTACCATACATATGCAAAGCGGTCACGGGTTTACCAGAACTCAAGGTTGACCATGAAGGCGTATGCAATGGATGTGCACAAGGGAAGAACATCAAGAACTCTTTTTCGAAGAGAGACAACAAAGTAGAAGGAGTCCTAGAACTCATTCATTCAGATGTGTGTGGCCCAATGCCATCGTCCTCCATTAGTGGGTATGTATATTATGTATCATTTATTGATGATTATTCTCGTAAGACCTGGTTGTATCTCTTGAAATCTAAAGATGAAGCATTCAGAAAATTCAAGGAATTCAAAGCCTTGATAGAGAATATTTATGAAAGAAAGATCAAGATACTCAGGTCATATAATGGAGGAGAATACACCTCAAAAGAGTTCATGAGCTTCTGGAAAGATGTTGGGATCAAGAGGGAACTCACTACTCCCTATAATCCTCAACAAAACGGTGTGGCAGAAAGAAAGAACATAACGATAATGGAAGTTGTGAAGACCATGATCCACTATCAAGATCTTCCTATCTGCTTATGGGTAGAAGCAACAATGACAGCCGTATATGTGAAAAACCGATTGTCCCATAGTGCACTTGGGTTCAAGACCCCGGAAGAGACGTTCATCAGAAAGAAGCCAGAGGTAAGCCATCTCAAAATATTTGGTTGCCCAGTATTTATACCTATACCGAAAGAGAAAATAAACAAGTTGGAACCCTCAGAAAAGAAGGGAATATTTGTGGGATACTGTGAGGTCTCCAAGGCCTTCAGGATCTATATACCAGGTCACTACCACAATGATATCAGTAGGGATGTGACCTTTGATGAAGATGTATCACTCAAGAAATCGAGAAAATGCTAGCTTGAAGAGGTATATGAAGAGGAACCCGTAATCCCCAGAGTTGCAGAATCAATGAAGGAGGTTACCATAGCTACTAAACCAGTGAGGGAAGTCGTAACTTCCCCTGATGAGGAAATTCTAGAAGATCATGACGTAGCAGAGTTTCAATAACCTCCTCAGATGACAATCTCCCATAAAAGAAAGCCATCTTGGGCTAGAGAGCTTATTCAAGATGGAGAGAAATATGGTGTTCCCGAAGGAACCACGAGACATGTGAAGAAACCTAAGCCATTCTCTAGTTATATGGATTTGATGTGTGATCTCCTAGAAAATGAGCCTACCTGCTTTGAAGAAGCCATTCAGAAGAAATAATGGGCAGATGCCATGATAGAAGAATACCAATCCATAATAAAGAACAATGTATGGGAAATAGTTCCCAGACCGAATAACAAGGATGTGGTATCGTCTAGATGGCTCTTCAAAATAAAACATGCTACTATTGGAAGTATTGAGAAGTATAAAGCAAGATTTGTAGCTTGTGGCTTTTCTAAAAAAGAAGGCATTGACTATGAAGAGACATTCGCTCCTATATCCAGATACACTTCGATTAGAACCATCATAGCCCTTGCAGCTAAGATGAAGTGGAAGTTACACCAGATGGACATAAAGATAACTTTCCTAAATGGTGTTATCGAAGAGGAAGTGTATATAGAGCAACCTCAAGGATTTGAAGTTGAAGACATGAAGTCTCATGTCTGCAAGTTGAAGAAATCCTTGTACAGATTGAAGCAAGCTCCTAGATCTTGGTATGGCCGGATATACATCTTTCTGACGAGCTTGGGCTTTACCAAGAGTAAAGCAGATTCTAACCTCTACTTCAAGGTTATGAACGATGAGCCAGTAATACTATTATTGTATGTGGATGACTTATTCTTAACTGGAGAAGAAAAGATCATCATTGAATGTAAGAAGAGACTTGCTTCATAATTTGAGAAGTAAGACCTTGGCCTAATACACTATTTCTTAGGTCTTGAGGTATGGCAGAGTCTAGAGAGGATCTTCCTTAACCAAGGGAAGTATGGAGTCAAAATCTTGAAGAGATTCGACATGTTAGAGTGCAAGCCCATGAATACACCCATGGAAACGAAGCTGAAGCAGTTGTTCGATACTTCGTCATAATTGATTGATGTCGCGCTGTATAAACATATTATTGGATTGCTGATGTACCTGACGAACACCAGACCAGATATTTGTTTTTCCGTGAACACCTTGAGTCAGTTTCTGGTAGAACCTAGACATGTTCACCTTGTGGCTGCAAAACATGTGATGAGGTAGCTTAAGGGTACATTAGATTGTGGTCTCAATTATGATGGAGATCATGAATTCACATTGAGTGGGTACACTGATTCAGATTGGGTAGGAAGTGTTTCTAACAGGAAAAACACTTCAGGATGCTATTTCAGTTTGGGATCAGTCATGATCTCATGGCAGAGCAAGAAGCAATCCAACATTTCTTTCAACACAGTGGAAGAAGAATACATTGCTGCATGTTTTGCCAGCTGCGAAGCTATACGGCTTCAAAAGTTACTGACCGACCTATTTGACCTAGAGATGGAAGCAACCACAATCCTATGTGACAACTAGAGCTGCATAAAGATGACAGAGAATCATGTATTCCATGATAGGTCGAAGCACATAGAGATTCGTTATCATTACATCTGTGACATGGTGCAAAGAGGAGCCTTAAAGCTCCAATACGTTAGCAAGGATGAACAAGTTGCTAATGTGTTGACCAAACCTCTATCTCGTGTAAAGTTTGAGCACTTTCGAGATAAGCTTGGTATAGTCCGAAAGGACCTTCCTCAAAAGGGGGAGTAGCTGTTGTGATATGACTAGTATTGAGATTCTAGCTTGATAGCTGTGACGTAAAGCCAATGTAGTATCTTGATTCTAGCTTGAGTGTTGTAACGTAAAGCAAGACGTTGTGATGAGACTCGTACTGTGCTTCTAGCTTGATAGCTGCGACTTAAAGCCAATCTAGTATCTTGCTTCCATCTTGAGTGTTGTGACATAAAGCAAGACGATGAGATGAGACAAGTACTATGCTTCCAACTTGATAGTTGTGACGTAAAGCCAGTCTAGTATCTTTCTTCCAGCTTGATTGCTGTGACGTAAAGAAAGACGATGAGATGAGACTAGTACTGTGCTTCTAGCTTGATAGTTGTAACGTAAAGCCAGTCTATTATCTTGCTTCCAGCTTGAGTGCTGTGACATAAAGCAAGACATTGAAATGAGACTAGTACCGTGCTTCCATCTTGAGAAGCTGTGACGTAAAGCCAATCTAGTATCTTGCTTCCAGCTTGATTACTGTGACGTAAAGCAAGACGAGTACTGAGCTTCCATCTTAACAGCTGTGACGTAAAGCCAGTCCTGTATTATGATGAGCCAGCTTCGTGCTGTGATGATGATGATGTATTAGTTTTATACTAATACATATTGATGCAGATGATGATTGCATTCCTTTGAGAATGACGATGCTGCCGATGAAGAAAACTTCCGATGATTTATAGATACGCTAGTCAATGTTCCAAGATGATATTGATGATGTTGTCCTCCTGATGTCGTTGATGATAAAGGCCTCTCTCTTGTCTAATGCTGTTGAAGAATACCCTTCTTGTTAAGGGGGAGTGTTGAAATAATGTAATTGCAAAGTGTATTCTAATTATTATTTGATATATTATTCATTGGATCAATCCCCATCGTGGATTGATCATGTCAGCTACTGTAAAGGACCAAATCCCCTTTTGTGGATTGGTCATAATGTAATTGTAATAGGAAGAAAGAGAAGTCGGCCCTGTAATATATTAAAGAAGCCCCGAAATATAATAAAGGTGGTTATAACCACCCAGAAGAAGAAGTCGGCCCTGCCAGTGAAAAGACACTTACACACGTGCCAGACTTGTATAAATAAGGAGGCTAGCGCCTCACTTAGACACACACTCACTTGCTCATTGAGAGACAAGTTTCAGAGCTGCAGTTGGAGAAGAGAGAGAGAGAGAGAGGCACATATTTGGGAGAGGACTTTCTGTACTTGTTTGAGTTATCTCTTGGCATTGTATTGACTATCTATATTAAGGAAGTTTTGCTGGGTTTTCTGCCCCATGAGGGTTTCCAAGGGTAAATGATGCGTCTCTTGTGATTGTGTATTTCTCAGTGATTCTATCTTATGCTATTGTTATCTATTGAAATGCAAAGAACTATAATAATGGCTTAAACATGAACAAAATCTGGTTGTTGGCTC
Source organism: Picea mariana (assembly GCA_032191745.1). Classification (NCBI taxonomy): domain Eukaryota; kingdom Viridiplantae; phylum Streptophyta; class Pinopsida; order Pinales; family Pinaceae; genus Picea; species Picea mariana. The sequence continues at coordinate 14,635 of JASDQU010374154.1, read as the reverse complement.
TCTCGCTTCATACACGTGGCATGACTCTACAAAGTAAAATGATGAATATGCAAAGCAATTTAATTATTTTCTAGAGCACTTAGTTATTTCATTTCATAATCTAAAACAAACAACAAATAAATCCATAATTAAATCCAATGACTTGCTAATTAATCCAATGCTTCATATTTTACTTTTTTGTCTAAGGGTTAAATAAATTTGGATTAGCTTCATCTATAAAATCAATACATGGAGCAACTTTGTTTAGGGTATGTATTTGTTTCATATTTACATTAAAGGCTCTGTTGCATTTAATTAAAATACGATATGACAACATCTCACCCTTCTAGTTGGACATATTCATGTGGTTTGAAGAATTGATAATTTTTGATGATTTTCATGAGTATTTATTGCTAGTTTTGATAAGTTTCCAATGCTTAAGACATCTCATTGGGATTGGTGTGAACAAATGTTTAAGCATTTCATGTATAAGAGAAATATGTATGCATGGTTATGCTCACTCTCAATTTGATGATAGCATGCCCTGAAACGTAACACTAGCATAACAAATGATTTCAATAATTTAATTCTCTATTCATGATGTTGTCACTGACACATGGATTACACCAATGATTTAAACCATTTCTTCCTATCACAATCCCCTCAAGGAGTTAAAATGATGGTAAATTTTCCTAAACGACTCATAATGTGTTAATGATTTGAAGCTTATATGAGGTTTAAAGGATTAATAACAACACTATATGCAATACATATTAAGGCACACACCCTATCTAAGTCATTCAACTTTAAGGAATTAAATAAAAACCTTGTCAAACTCCGCTCATTAAGTTCACAATATTTGGAATTTTGGAATATAATCAAATGTGCTAAGACTAAACTCTCATGTGAAATGATGAGTATAGCTGATCTTAATTTTCATGGTGATACTTAAAACCTACAACACTAGTAAGGTTTTACACTATGTTGATGGTTGCCTTTTAAGCTCAATGCATGCTCTTTCTATTTTGATTGACAACGAATTTGAAAGAGCTACAAATCTTGGTAGTTTTATTAGGATTTCTTACAAAGTAAAACAACCCTAATAGCACTATAATTTTTGGAGTATACTTAAATGAAAATGTTCATGGGTCTAATCTTTACAGGTTGACTTGAGGTTGTACATCATTTATTTTGACAAGACATACAAGCAATATGTTTCAAACTTGTAGAATGGGTACATCTTGAAATAAATTGAGTATTGATTTGCAATGATTGGTTTATCTATTTAAGATGGTGTGATCATAAGAATTGGTAATTGGATACTTATAATGATGCTTGAAAATTGACTTAGCACAAGTTCATAAGTTGATTCTAACTCTATGCTCAAATGAGCTTGTATGATTGTTTCATGTAAATGATTCACACAAAGGTTGATTGAAGCTTTGGTCAAACACACCTACAAGATAAATCCAAACTGATTGGCATTCCCAATATTATCCATAGCGATTTCGCTTGGATTGACCTTTAGGGATTCCCCCCCAGGCTAGGGTAGTTTCCTTCCTTACTTTGAAGTGTGGGGCAAGGCTACCAAGGTGACAATGGGTAGCTTGCCTATGATGCCTCTAGGCTCTCCTGTTGAGGTTAGGGCCTTTCCTCCTAGGGTAGAGTTTGAGCGGCAACAATGAGTACGAGAACACATTCTTATATTCAATTCGCTTGTAATAACACTCTACGACTCCAACAACCAATCTTATTTGCATGTGAACTTAATATGTATTTCTTTTTCTCTCTTTCTTCTATGCACCAACTTTGACTCCTCAAAATTTGGATTTTTTTACTTTAATACTATGTTATTTTTCTAAATAAACAAAAAAGCATATGAACATGATTTGAAACGAACTCGTATAAAAGTTATACTTTTATTATAATGAATTCAATTAATACAATGAAATAGATTCCCTTTTATATTAATGATAAATTAGTTATATTATTAATCACTACTTTTTATCTAATTATCATTTTAATAATCAATTAAAAACCATTAAAATAAACCTTACATTTCCCATTAATTATCATTTTAATAATCAATTAAAAACCATTAAAATAAACCTTATACTTCAAGGATTATTATATTTCCCATTGCCAACCATAGTTTGGCTTCTATTTAAAAGGGAAAAACTTTACAGTTATTGGTGGAATAGTATTTGGCCAATAAAATCCCATCGTCATCATACATTGTGTTCCATACAATACAAAAGGAAGATAAATACACCAATTTTACATGAACCTGTTCAATTGCCAAAAGACGGGAAATACCACATTTTCCATGGCACCTGTCCACAATGGCCACATCAGTTGGTCGAAGTGAGTAGCCGGAAGGATACGGTGATATTTTGAAGTCCAGGCATTGCCACGTGGCAGACGCTCCACGCAGTCATCCATGTACTCCTTCAGTTAAGGCAGTTCTGTGCGGAAGCCAGGTACCAACTTACACAAATTATCAGCAAAAATGGCGAACATTGCAATCGGATTGCCGAATTTTAGCATGGGATGTGTGTATAAATCTCAGCATTTCAAGAATCCTTCAAAGCGCATGATCACAGTCCGAGCTAATAAAGGTACGCTTTATTTCTCCATTCTTGGCCTCCGCCATTTTTAACATACGAGAACATTTCTATTTGGCTGATTGAAGGATGTCTATATGTTGCAATTTTTTTTTATATCAATGTACAAACCATTCATTTACATGTTTGATTACAACTGTCTTCTTGTTATTCTTTCTGAGGGAATGAGCGGATGAACTCGAGCCCTAACCATGGCTAATTCTCAATGCTAATCAATTGTATACAAGGTGTAAATGGGGGCAATATGTCATTATTTTATGTACCTGTATTACTCTGTTAGGTACTTTTGCTGTAACATTATTTTATCTTATGTTTTGAATATTCCACCTTTCTTATTTTTTGGAAGTTTTTTAAATGTAATTTGAGTAGGTTTAATGGAAGAGCATGCGCTTTCTTCTTAGAGGTTATAGGTTCAAATCCAGAAAGGTAGGGTATGTATATTTCTGTAGACTTAAGCAGTGGAGTTTCTTGTCCCACAAATAAGATGGTCACATACACCAATTTGATGTCTGGCTTGACCACTACCTTAAATATTTATTATTATTATCATTATCAAAACAAAAATCTTACCTTAGTAAATAACCAAACACTAATGATTCGTTTGCAACTTTGCATTCAGCTACAAAGACGTGTTTTAGACTGTTTGTTTTCGATTGAAATATGCCAAACAACCTTAAGAGAGGGTTGATTCAAACAAATGTAAGATCTGTCGTGGAAATATTGAAAGGATTTAAATGAACATCTTTGTTGCTTCGGTTAGGCTTTTAGTTTGTCAGGTTTTAGTGGAATATTATGCCATGTTATATTGATAGTATATATCTACTTTAATTTAAGATTTTTATAAGATTTATTCTATATATTTGCTCCATCTTACCCTTTTAAATACAGAGAAAACAACTAATAGTTTATTTTATTTTATTTTTTATTATATATATTTATTTTTTATATTGTATTTTTTTAATTAAATATTGGATCTTAATTTTTTATTTTAGTTTAGGCATGTTATCAAAATTACACTTCTCATCCATTTTTGGTATCTATATTAAATTGAAACTGTACCTTCTTTGCATGCAATAAATATTATATTTATTATATTTTAGCTTAACATTACTGTCATTATTGTTATTGTTTGTTATATCATGTATGGAACATGCAAAAATGTTCCTTTTATGACATAAGTATCGCCTATCCATTTGCTGCATCTCCTCCTAGTTCGTATTTTCATCTTGTTTTGAATACATTGTAATTTTACTAGTATTGTAACTCACTGTAGCCCATCGCAATCATTTTCGATCTTGTTTTGAATACATTGTAATTTTACTAGTATTGTAACTCACTGTAGCCCATCGCAATCATTTTCGATTAGCTTAACTTATTTTCCACATATGACCATTTTCCTAAAGGCCATAAACTTTCTTTCTAAAGCTAATATTGAGGAGCCTCCTGGACCTATATTGATTCATTATCTTCTTGTTTTTACGTATGCTTGTCTTTGCCATATTTTGTAGTGAAGGAAGAGAAAGCAAAGGACAAAAGAACGATAGGGAGTGCAACAGTGGATGCCTAGAGCTTACTGGTCTAATACCACCAGATACAGTGTTGTATCCTAAAATATCGGATGAAAATATACAAATATTTAATAAATTGATGATTAGATGACAAGTGAATGCATACAAGTATATTGTAGGCACTAGATACAGTGTTGTATCCTAAAAAGTGTCCATATCGGATGAAAATATATAAATATTTAATAAATTGATGATTGGATGACAAGTGAATGCATACAAGTATATTGTAGGCACATTAATTACTTGATACCATTTTGTTAAGATTGTTAAGAGGTCACAACTATTATACATGCTAACAATATTAATATTATCATATGGATATTATTTATTAATATATTAAGGGTTATATAATAAATATTAAATTATACATGTCAACAATATTAATATTATTATATGGATATTATCTAATAAATATTAAATTTAGTAAGGTTAGGACGAAATAACAGATGTCAACAATATTAATATTATCATATGGATATTGTCTATTAATATATTAAGAGTTATATAATAAATATTAAATTATACATGTCAACAATATTAATATTATTATATGGATATTATTTATTAATATACTAAGGATTAAATATAATAAATATTAAATTTAGTAAGGTTAGGACGAAATAATAGATTTTGGGTTGTCAAGTAATAATATAAGGCTATGCCAAAAACAAGACCCAGGAAGGAAACATGCATACACATTCCAACTTGAGATGCAAAGGAAACATCCTCGGGGATAAAACAATCAAATGTTTTTAAGTAGAAACTATTTTAAGTTTCTAAACACGAATTAGAATATACACAGTGCACACACCCTCTTGAGAATTTTTTTTGAGTAAGAATATGAAGGGGATTTGTTTTTACTGTAAGAAAGATTAGTTTAAGGACACACATGATTGAGATAGATCATCACATTTCGTGGTTGGAGACGATTTGTTGTTTGTGTCATCTACAAGAGATTGACTAGGATCACCTCATCTTTTGGGGTCATTTTTATTATGAGATTAGACAGAGGTTCCATTACCTCTACTAGGACTCTAGTGGTTCCCTCACTACCTTTTCCACTATTCAAATTAAAAATGCTTAGCTTCCACTATTCAAATTAAAAATGCTTAGCTCCTTTTATGAGGATGCAGCACAACTATTAGAGTGAGGCACAGCTATTAGAGTGAGGCACCGTGCTATCACAATAGTAGACAAACCACCAAAAGAAGGAATGGAGGGACTTGAGTTGTCACTCTATTGTAAAGGGTAATCGAGAACCTAGGGGAAGAAGTGGAAAGAGGTCAAAGGGAATTATTACTACTCAAATTGTACTTAAGTCTTATGGTTAAGACATTTCAATGGTGTACTGCTCAGTATGAGGACGATGTGTAATTCCTTCTGTGCTAAAGAACCAACATAGATCCATCTTAACTCCAGATTTATCATATTGAGAGAGGGATCAAGTCCCTCGAAGTGCAAACTTCTTTTTAGACTGTAAAACTTAAGAAAATGTTTTCACCTTAAAGGATTTGATCCCTCTCGACCCATGATAAATCTGGAGTTAAGATAAATCTATGCTAATATGTTAGAATGAAAACAATTATAAAATAGAAATATAAAAGTGAAATATTAAAGCAAACAAAGTTAAAAGATATGCCAAATGCAGTGATAAGTAGAATCATATCGAGAACAAGCAGCCAATTTTCTTAACCAAAAGTGGATAAGTAGAATCATATCGAGAACAATCAGCCAATTTTCTTAACCAAAAGTATCAACATTGTTTCTTCTCTCATTTCTAAAGAATCAAGATGCCCATACAATGACGAAGTTGTAAGTTGTGTTGAACCTTTCATTTGGTCTGGCAGAAAATTTGAAGTCGAGAAATTAACTGTCTCACTAAAGAAGAGAGCAGGACAGCTTAATAGTAAACAACATATACAGGCATACACGCTATAACTTCAAAAAGATTTGGACCTTGACTTAGAGAAAAGTATTTTTCTATTGAAGAAGGAAGAAAACGTTATGCAGTTCTGACATATTTTACTTGCTAGTTAAACAGTAACAATTAATGCTATTAGTTAACATTCATGGGAGAATGATAAATATTTGCAATAAATTTGTGCATCTCACTCTAATACCTTTGCAAGGGTTTGTATGCTGAATGGACCTATTTCAGATAAAGCTATTTAAGAATGAATGCTTGGTCATTTGAGGTCCGCCCATATCCTATGCCACTTTAATGTTATTGATGCATTATCAGTAGGTGACCCTTATTTGTTACAATGTTGAGTGTAATGTAATTACTGAGAAATGTTTGTCTTTATTGGACTTGTAATTCCAAGTCTTGCAATACAAACATATTTTTGGTTGTTTTCTCTAACAGCATTTATCTACGAATAAGGGTTACTGGTAAAAAAATTCTACATTTGTCATTTACGCAGATGCTGGAGTCGGACTTAAAAAATGATCTTGCATGACTGAAACTTTGATTGAATATGGATCCTATTATTTATAAATATCAATTTAGTATTTTCTGGAGGCTACAGTGACATTATCTTTTTTGAATTGATATTTCTAAGTTCTAACTGTTGCAATGCAGTCGAGCCTTCAGACAAATCTATAGAAATAATGCGGAAATTTTCTGAACAATATGCTCGACGTTCAGGAACATATTTTTGTGTTGATAAAGCGGTTACATCTGTTGTTATCAAGGTGCGCACTGTAAATGAACATGCATTTTCTGCTTTCTCATTTTACTGCCTTTGCACCTGTGAGTATCCTCTACTAATTGGACAATATATTTTTATGCTAATATAAGACATCTGCAAGAAGGTTGATTGTTTTAGATAAAGAAAATTGAGTGAGCATGATAAATATTATCCTTGTATTACTTCCCAGGTTCTCACTTGGTGCAAAAGTCCAAATCACAAGTGTGAGACCCCAAGGATAACTTAGGCAAGGTTCTCACTTGGTGCAAAAGTCCAAATCACAAGTGTGAGACCCAAGGGTAACTTAGGCAAGCTACCGACTACTATCACCTCAGTAGCCTTGCCTTTCTCACTTTAGACTAGGTGGAATCTAGCCTAGGGGGGCTTTCCTACAGTTAACTAAAGCTCAACGTGTGTAGTATATAATGGGAACAAGAGAGAGCTTAGAAAATAGAAATGATTATTGAAAAGGTTTTGTATTTTTTGGGTGGTGGATGAAAGGGAAGATCAGTGCCTCAGTTTGATTGGGCTTGTTATCGCACGAACTGTCGCTTGGGCAAAGCGAACCACAAGCGTCACTAGTGCGACACAACTGGGAGTAAGAACCATTGTCACCTTAGCAATTACTCCCCTCTTTTTAGTGATGGATGATTCCACCACAAGGGAGGCTTCCTGAGTGACCTTGGGGGGATGGAGAGTATAAGGCAAGGGTTTGTAAAGGATCCCTCCGTTGGTCCCTAGATGAGAGTGCCTAGGGTTTGGAGAATGATGACTTTGGAAGAGATGAGAGACAAGTTGATCGATAACCTGCAAAACCAATGTTAGAGCCAATATCCCAAGACCAAAAATCATGAAATTAAACCCCGGAACACTAGGGAAAACAACAAGAAGCCTTGCTGTCCCAAAATTTACAGCAGATAACAGTATATATCAGCAAGAGAAACTAGTAACAGCTGCAAGAATTTACTGTCAAAATTACTAACAAATGATAGCAAATGAAGGCTTGTGACTAGTAGATAAATTTCCAATATTTAAACCACAACTTTGACGGTTGAGATGGGCTGTATGCAAGTGTTATCAGCGAAATATAATCAGCCCTAGATGGCTGTAGCAATGATTTGTTACAGCAACAAGTTTTCACCACAGAAATTAGAAAATAAACATGCCAATTTATAGCCCTTGAAGAGTAGATCAATTTGCAATATTCAAACACAATTTTCTGCAGTGAAAAAGTAAGTAAACAACTGAGTGAAAGAGATTTTTGTTGCAGCCCTAATGGCTGTAACATTCAATTAATTACAGCAACAATAAATACCCCAAGGAATCAAGACGTTTTAGCATGAAAAGATAGCTTGGAGTAAGAGCAATTCATCTAACAATCGAAAGACTACAAGAGAGCAATTTTCACATTTCTCAATGCATAATTTTACGTTCTCCAATGCAACTAGTGCCTTGTCTATTGGGTAATGGAGTCATAACATCAAAAAGAAGTTAAATGGTTAATAATAGAAGAATTAAACCCTTATAAGCCAAGTTGTACCTCTAAGAATAGTTACCTAGCTTGCTAGTTGATGGGAAACTAGGTTTTTAGAAACTAGGGGGATAGACCATCCCTAACCCCTAGTCTTAAAACCCTATCCAATAAGGGATTCAAGGGGATAGACACTCTTAACTGTCAAATCGATACTTGAATGGCCTCCTTTCACAAAGAAAATGGCCTGAAGGAGGGGATAGACAATCCTAACCCTCCTAGGATTTCTTCAAGCAAAATAATCCTAGCAAGTTGCAGCAAATTAACCTTAAACACAAACAAACCTGGAAGAAGATCATCCAAGAAGTAGCCTAGGTCACAAACCATCCTTCAAAAGTGAAATGATCCATCTCCAAGCAAAATCGCATAAGAATTTTTTTCCAAAAAGACAAGTCACATGCATAAGAGAGAGGGCCAAAATTTTTGAGAGCGAGAGAGAGAGAGTAATGTCTCAAGTATCAATTATGAAAAATGAAAAAGACTTGCCTCTTATTTATAGAGGAAACCCAAGTCTTAGTTTGGTCCAATTTACAACCAAATCCTTAATTCTAGGTCAAACATAATGTCCTTACTTTGACTTTTACCCAATTCATTTGATTTTTGTCCACATATGCTAAATAATGACCAAAAACAACAAAATAAAGTGAATTAAGTCCCCAATGTTTTATTCAATGGTGGCCGTTGGGTGAGATAGCCTCCAAAGGCTAGGGCATCATCTCCCATGGTGCCACATCATCCCATTAGTGCACAAAATGTGCGGTAAATATCCCACAACTCCACCAAGTGCAAAACCCATGTCAAATCAAGCTCTTTAAGCTTAATGCCATGCTCCAAAAGTGCAATGTTCTAGCATGGGAGGATGACGTCATGCAAGTTTCATCATCCTAGGCCTCTTTCATGGGTCAATGACATCACCTAGCATGCAATGTTCATCATCTTTATCCTCCCTTTTGTGGGGCTCAACGTCAAACCTGTGGGATTTTACGCCAATATGAAGGTCCAAGTGACGTAGCACCTCCATGAAAGATGTCATCGAGCAAGATCCTGCAAAGACAAACAAGGTACGCCCTCCAAGGGTCCACAAGTCATATGAATCATGCCAAGTAAATCAATCTTAATACAAGAGCCACCCAAACAAGCACATTGCATCCCCCCTTTCAAATTAAACATATGCTCAAAGACTTTATGCAATTTACCAAATTTAGATATGGGAGAGTTATCAAAAGGTCCTATTGGGTAAATCAATTCCCCAAGTAGAGGAGTGTTTCCCAGGTGAACCCTATCTAGGCCATGTAATAAATGTGAGGTGGATGAGAGAGAGACTTTTGGGCATGGGGTCATTGACATGCAAGGGTCCCATATGGTCTTATTAAGTTATTTCCGTGGGTTCCTTTGTGAAGGATGTGTTGCATCCTTGAGTTACCTTTCGTTTGGGGCGCAACTTTTTTCCAAGCCCTATAATTGCCTTTTTCTTTATTTTCTTTAGATAATTTGCAAGTCCCCTTTACAAGGTTTCTTGATTTTGTGCATTAAATGTGTTTCCTTTCAAGTGGGACACTTATAAGTCCTTTTCAAATTGGTGAGGCGTTCATTCGCATTCAGGACTTAGGGCAGGCGCCTAGAAAGGTAGAGCTCAAGTTTTGGACTATGGATTTTATGTCCCTTTGTATCCTTGCTATTGCATTTTGATCATGGATGCTCTTTTCTTTTTTATTTATTTATTGACGCTAGCTACAACAACCTCTGGGCCTTTAGCCTTTTCTTTCCATAAGAGAATGAGGCACAAGCCCCTTTTTGGGGTACATGTAACCCAAAAATGCAAAATATGAGGATACAAAAAGGAATGAAATTGGAAAGTGATAAAAGATGATCGGGAATGGCACGATGGCCCATCAAGAAGGACCCCCAATAGCACCCCTTTCCCAGGGGTGGTGAACTTACTAGAAACACTAGGATAACCACCAAGGTGAAAAATGGTAAAAAACATAACTTCAGAACAAACGTTTCATAATCAGAAAGAACCCTCTGAAAGTTATCCAAATGCCCCAAATATTAAAATGATACTCACCATGAGACTTGATTAGTTACCTCATGAAGCAAGACTTGTTGCCCTTTGTGGACCAGGCTGGTGTGGTTGACGCGGCTTTGCTGCTGATGATTATGGTGAAGCATGGTGAAGAAGAGGGGCTTTGTGGGTTGTGTTGTCCATCCAACTCTCGACACTCCATGTTTGCTACGTGTGGGCCTTGAGACATCATCTCCTCAGTTACCCCTAGGTTGGGGGGGTAATAGGGCTATGGGGTTTGTTGACCGCCTCTCCAACTAGGGGGTCAACTCCATGTGCCATGAAGAGATGCATCATCAGATGCTCATTTGTCGAAGACTTTGGTTCTACAGGGCATTTTTGGCCCCAACACTTCTTTTTGTAACTGGAATTTCCGCACCCCTGCGTGGGTCAATAATGTAATAGGTTTGCATGAGTCATAGTTATATCAGTTACCTTGGGATCGGTTCATTGGGAGAGTTCCTTTCACCGAGGGTTTTTTATCCTCAGGTTATCAATTGGGCTTTTCAGCCTTATTGATTTCCCTTGAGTTTTTCCCTCACACTTGCAATAATTCCTCCAAAGTGGTGAAGGGCGTTCTAATGGGCTTATCTTCTGGTAACTATTGTTAGGAAATGATGTAAATGACCATGCTAGACATCTTAGAAAGTCTCGTGGAATTCCATTGAGTCTAGATTAGTTTTTTTTAATTAATTATTTTTTAATTAAATTTCCCTAAGTTTGGAGGTTTAATTATTTAATTAATTAATTATTTTTGAGCAAAAATTGTAAAAACTAGGTCCTTGGATTTTTGATAGGGGTATTTGTGCCCAAAAGAAATGGAATGACACCCCCTACACCCATGGACCAAGTTCCATATCAGTCGGACAACTTTTGCTATGGGTTTGTCCACCCGGAGTGTCAGTTAGTCAAAAACAACAATTTTAATTGCTAAGTCTTGACATAGCAAAAATGTAAAAATTGTAATAATGAGTTAAAAGGATGATGTAAAGGTGGATAAAGATTGAGAGAGATTACCTAGCCATTTCCTAACCCACCCAACTTGTTCTAAGCTTTTCCTAACCCCTCACCCACCTCACTCACTCAACCCTTACGCCCTCCTAAGGAAGTTACGCCCCCCTTGTGAGTGAGACCTTATAACTTGGGTTCTCCTTGGGTGGTGGACCCTTCCCTTGGTTGGTGTACTCTCCCTCACCCCCCACGTCACATCCTAACTCACCTCCACTCCCCTCCTAGCATTTATTGCCTCCCATTCTTTCCCTCTTCCCCAAGAGGTGCGCCCTCCTTGAGGAGTTACGCCCCCCCTCCTTGGAAAAATCTAGAAAAATATTTTTAAATATTTTTGGGGCCCTCTCTCTCACTTGACACGCATCCCCTAGCCTCCCACTACCCTTTTGTGTGATCCCAACACCCTACCACTCATCCACACCCTAGATCCATCTCTCAAACCCTAGATGGTGCGCCCTACGCTTGGGATTCTAGCTTGTGCTTCGTGGTGGACACTTGGCATTGATCCAAGAGGGGTGAGTTTGCCTCTCCAAGTATAAATAGATCCCTCTCCTCACTTCCTCTTTACCATATCTTGAGCTATTGTTATGCTACTTGATTTTCCACTCTCTCTCTCTCTCTCTCTCTTTCTTGTCCAGCTTCCATTCTTTGGCTCTTAGGGTTTTGGAGCAAGTATTTCTCCAAGATCCATTTTTGAGTAATAAAAAGAAGAAACTTTGGAGGATCATTGGAAGAGCAACAAGTATTTTTCTTCTTGCTACATGTGAGGTAAATTTGTAAATGTTTAATTTGATTGATGCATAGATTGGATCTCGGGTAAAGTGTTACTTGGGTAGATCTAATGAGTGTTCTTGTAGATCTATATATGTGGGTTTGCTAGATAGGGTGCAAGTATTTCATCTTATTAGCATATTCAACCATATTATCTTTGTATGCATATAATCTTGTCAAGTGTTGCAGGTTTGGCTTCAAGGGTTTTATTGGGAATGCCTCAAGGACGAGTCCTCCCTTAAAGCACACTAAAACTCCTCTTTCTCATTTTCTTTTCTCATTCTTTCTTGCTGTCCTTTCCATATATATTTCAGCTAGCTTAGCATAGTAGATTGGTCATCTAAATCTATCTTTTCCATAAAATTTTCTGCCCTAAAACAAAATTTTTTCTTCATCTATATTGTTGTGTAGCTTTTCCAGCAACCATAGCTTGTTGGTTTTTGCAGGTTCAGATCTATTTGAGGGGGTTATGCTGCCCAAAAACGTCCACACAATACTCCAAGACCCTTTTCTTCAAGTGGGTAACATTCTCAACCTTTCTCTTCACTTCTTCTAGCTTCTTGTGCATATTTTTCTTCACTTCTTGCTGATTTTAGTAGCTCATAGCTTGGGAGGAGGATTGGTATGGCCTACATCCCACGTGTGAGCTTGGGTAAGATCTAGCTTTGAGTTTCTCATCTCCAAATCGTCTTTCTAGGCTAGGACGTGGGGTTAGTGAGCTTCTTGTAGTTGTTGCTTGCTTGCTTCTCTTTCTTTCTTTATCTCTTTCTTTCCAAGTTATCTTCTAAAATTTAATAATTGCCTACATTTTGGGAGAGGAATACCCCATATCGTAAGGCTAGGATAAGTAAAGTGCTTTGATATTTTCTAATGCTTAATGGTTAAAGCTTTCTAGATCTAGATCTCACACATATTGATCCATAGCTTAAGCCCTTGGGGCATAATCAACTTTCTTAGATCTAGTTGCATGTTGTAATCCATCTTAGGATCTATCTTATTTACATGCTTTAATCCAACACACTAAATGATCTATGCTTTAATGGTTTAGCAAGTGATTTGCTTTTCATGTTATAACATCTTAAGGCCACTTGCCATCACACTAAAGTTAATTACTGTTGGATAAGTTGATAGTGTAGGCACACATCTAAATCTTTCAAGCTCTCCTTCACACTTAATGCTTTCCTCTTATGCTTTAAACAAACGCAAGATAAGTGGTGTAAGCTTGAGTTCTTTCTCTTTTGGGCAAGTTGTTCTTGCCTTTGTGCTTTAGTTCTCTTTCTTAGCAAGCTCTTCATGTTAATGGTGATAAACTAAATCGTTATTCAGCTTGCTTTCTATTGCTTTACATATGTTAGTGCTTTTCATTTACATGCTTAAATAACACACTTAATAAGCTGAAGGAAGTTTCTGTTTTGGCATTAATTCATCATTTTAAGACATCATAAAGTGACCAAAACACTTAAGAACACACCTTTAAGTCTAACCAATTGATATATCAACTTAATAGACTTAATAGGGTACCTTAGACCACCATCTTCACCATCTAAAACGGGGATTGAGGAGGGCAACAGAAGGTGTTAGGCTGGGGACGGTCTCGTGGCATGGAGTGTCCTTTCCGTAAAAACTCAATCTTTCGGGCTGACCTGTGAAGCTAGGGTAGGCCTTGTTGCCTCACTTCTTGAGCATCCAACAGTTATTTGGCAACCGGCGGAGGAGGTTTTGGGTGAAACACTTAATAAGGGTAATTAAAAACTTACAATCTTAAGGAACCCTTAACTCACTAAGTAATCAAACCTTGGCTTAATCTAATACATCTTAAGGTTTAAACACTTGTAACTCAATCTTTCAATCTCGTAATACAAGTAATACTTTGTGAGTAATCAACTAAACATCTTAATCTTGTGGAACACTTGTGCTTTAACTTTAAAATCTTCTAAGTTCCTTGTGGGATTGTGAATGTTGATGTGTTGATGATAGTGCCTTGATCTTCTTTAATATCCTACGCATTGAAATAACGTGGTTAGCTTGTCACATTTTATTATTTCTAGAATTCTTTATTTGTAAGTACTTGTATCTAATTTTTGTGAAGTAACTATTCTTTGTAATCTTGTAATCATATTGTAACGAAACACCTTTTAACTTTAGTTGACCCCTTGCCCAACCTTAGTCACTAGTCATAGTTGACCTAGGGAAAGAGCTTGCTTGACATAACTAACCCTTGGATCTTGCATTGCTGCCTTAGCATCATAGGTTAGACTCCCCCCAACCTTAACGAATTAAAATCAACTCCTAGAACTTAAACTCTAAATCTTATATAGAAACTAGGGACTACTCGCCTTGGCTTCCCTAGGAGTGAGCCCAGAGGGAAGAGGTTCAAGCCAAAGTGACAGCGTGGGCTT
>JASDQU010374153.1:52984-72302 GCA_032191745.1 Picea mariana | reverse complement strand
GGCTCACGAGATTTCAGCACTTCTTCCTTGAAGCGCTCCACCGTCCGATTATACGCTTGTCAATCTCTTTCGCGGTTTGGGACTTGGAGTGACCAAGAATTTGGCCTGCGCTCTAAGTTCACGATCCTTGAATTCATGAAATGATCCAACGGATCAAACCAACCATGATCAAAGACCCACGTTTATTCTGGATCCTAGGGTGGCAAGTTTCTCCATCCACTAACCACCTTGCAACTTTTGGCTATCTTACAGTCCTCGTGATTTCGCGAGTTCTCCATAGAGAATTCTGACCATCCAACTCTGTTTCTCAAGGAATTCTGGCCAATGACTTGGTACCCTCCTTCTGAACTTTCATCTGCTTGATCCAACGGTCCTGATTCCCCACGATCTGACGACTCATATCTCATCGGCATTTCGCGTATCGGGATTTCGTGTGTCACGAGGTCGAAAGATTTTCCACCTTCGTCCTCCCTATTCCCGAAATGTCGATTTCTTCTTGGACAATTAACAGTCCAGATCTCTCTTAGATCGACGGTTGTGATCCAATCGTGAATTCTCACGAACTCACCCTTAGACCATTTCAAGTCATGAGTCAGCGAAAGGTTGATCACTCTCCACGAGTCCTTTCCGATGGACGGTCCTGACAAATTCAGGCTTTCAAGTATCGCAATTTCCACACACCTGTGGAACTCCAAAGGGTTTTAAACCTTGTGCACATTCTCCAGATTTGACGGTTGCGAGGGTTCTCTTTTCCTTCAGAACAGATTCTATGGCTCCAACACTTCTGGTGTGGAGTTCTCTCTCCTTGTTGCCATATACCAGACCGGCTGCACTTTTATAATACCACTACACCTCCTTAGCTTTGTAACATGGTCAAGTAGTCCGTTAGCACTCAGAAACATTCTGAGGTCTGAAATTAGTCCTCCAGACACAATTTCTTCTCAAAACCTCGGTCCAAAGACCACTTATCCGGCCCATCCAGGCTCAACGTTGAAACTAGGCTCTGATACCATACTGTAACGTTCCCCCACCATCAACCCCATGATCGGGCCAACATTACTACGTGGAAAAACACTACTGTAACATATTAGGAATTCTTATGAAATGCAATTGCTTAATTACAGTTAAACACAGCGTAAGCACATTAATACCATTAGCATACACAATCCACGGCATTAACAATAATTCACGAATACAGTGGAATACATGTAAACATTGCTAGAATCACAGACATGCATATTAGATTGAAATTATACGCATGTATATACTTATCTTTTAGACTGGATGTAATTCACCAACTACGTGTAGACCTCCCACGAACCTCCCAGCCTTAGACCGCGATGCTCATCACTCTCAGCAGTAGGTCACCCCCAAGCCGGGACTAAGCTCCACCGGGTAGGGATTCATAGGCTAGGCAGGGAATACAGGAAGACACACAGTCACAGGAGAAGGATTCTCTCCCAGGAGCCACTTATGCCCACTGCCCACAGACTCTCATTCCCCACATGTCTATCCCACCCCAGGAGTATACACCTTCACTGTCACCAAGACAGTCCATCAACTGCTAACCTCCCTTCCCTTGGGCTTCAGCAACAGACTGGACCAGAAGTCTCCAAGCTCTGTGGCAGCTACAGGACTCCTTCTAGGAGTTTTCACTTCCTCCACGCACTCTCTCACCTGGAGAGAGTCGCTCACAAACTGGGTGACCTGCCTCTTCAACAACAATCACCTCCCTCACACTGGTCAGCAAGCCACACGTAGTCCAACATTGCGCTCCCACAACAGTCAATTGGGAAAATGGGTATGGACATCCGAAAAGGAAATGATCAGCGCTAAAGCATAGTGTGGCTCTTTGCGATTACAGGATGCGTTAAGCTTTCCTGCAAGCAACACAGGATGCATGGCTCAACAATTATGGAACATTCAGTTCTCCCATCCAGCAATAAGCAACAGACTCACCTCTTTGATTTCAGAGATGCGTAAGGTGTACAAAGGTTCAATCACAGAGGCCAAACACATACAGATGGAGGATCGAGTTATTGGAAGGTCGAACCCCGGATTCAGGTGATGGTTGGAGGAATGCCCACCCCAACTCCTACGCAACAGTCGACGGAATGGCAAGAGAACCCCCAACACGACTCATTTCCTGGGTTAAATCGCATGCGCCTGGGTCGATACATGTCGCCCATGAAGCTGCATGCATCCCTCTCCAGGAACTTAGGACAAAACATAGATTTCACATGGCTTTTGGGATAATATTAAAATATTATTCCCAAGGACTTAAGCCCCTAGGCTCCACACTTAGCCTCTCTTTCCAACCTTCCAACCCCCAATCCCTTACCCAAGTTTTGTGGAAGCTTAGTGCCCCATCACTCATTCATCGTGGTCGGTCCACACACATAGATGTTTTGTATTAACACTGTGCATAATTACATGTACAGAAATCAGGCTCCTGGCCTTCAACACTTAGGCTCCCTGGCCTAATAACACATATGCCCACTAGCTTATATAACTTGGCTCACCAGCCTTATAAACTTAAATTACAGTTCATAAACAAGATTTATACTTCATAGACATGATTTACAACAGGGCTCGTCCTTGGGGACATTACAATCCCCTCCCCTTATTTTTGCACTGTCCTTAGTGCAACTTTACACTGCATTTGCAAGCTTTTCAAAATTTTCAAAAAGATGCATGTACTCTGCCCGCATAACATCTTCATGCTCCCATGTTGCGTCCTCAGGACCGTACTAGGTCCATTGGACCTTTACAAGCCCTATGGCTCGATTCCGGAGTTGTTTGTTTTTCATGTCCAATATGCGCACAGGATGCACTTGCTTGTGCAACTTGGATTGTTTTTAAAGGTGGATTGTACAGACTTTTAAAACTCGTGAAGTGTGAAATGATCCGAGTCATTCTTCTCAGTTGGACGCGTGGCACACGATTAAGCGTTTCATGATTTTGGTGAATGGAGCAATCAAAGGGCCGAGTCGCGAGGACTTGTGAAGCGCGAAATCGCAAAATGATTTGAGTCGTCCTTCTCAACAGGACGCATGGCACACGATTAAGCATTTCATGATTTCGGGGAATGGAGAAGTCAAAGGGCCGATTAGCGAGGACTTGTGAAGCATGAAATGATCTAAGTCGTCCTTCGCAGCAGGATGCAATGCACACGATTAAGTATTTTGTGATTTCGGGGAATGGAGCAGTCAAAGGGCCGAGTTGCGAGGACTCACGAAGCGCGAAATCGCGAAATGATCAGGGTTGTCCGATCAAAGAGGGGTATGTGTCAGTTGATCTAAGCGTCGTGATTTCACGACTCGGGGTTTTGAGCATGGAATACCTCACGAGCTCGCGAAATGCGAAATCGCGACGTGCCTGAGAGTTTTTCTCATGGTCTCAGCATCTGATCACATGGGAAGAAGATCGAGAAATTGGGTCTAGCGCTCATCGCATAGTCGAGGTTTCGTATTGTTAGGGAAAAGATCGTGGTCGTCCATTTTGAATCAAGTTCGACCGTTGATCGAGATGGGCCATTTCGCAGAAACGAGCATCGGGATATTTGAAAACAAGGGGAGTGAGAACTCTCAAAATGAAAATCTCGAAATTTCATATGGATAGGCACAAGGTCAAGGCTTACGGTCGCGTGGGTCGATGAAAGGAGTTGCGCAAGGGATCGAAGAGCCCGAGTTGGTTATAGAGAAAGAGTTGCCTGGCCTTGGGATACCATAAATGACTCGAGAGAGTCGTGAGCCTGCTTGGAGCATTCATGGGTGTTAGGGCTCCATCTCGATCCTGATGCAATTAGTTAATGGTGGTGGAAGAGGTATTTGAAACCTAGTTTCATCCCGTAAATGAAAAGCATGGAGGAGCCGGCCATGGAAAATAGAGTTGTTAGCCCGTGGTACCCCTGCGAGTGGTTTTTCCTGCAAGCCCATACCGATCCGAGATCGCGTGTGACAAGAGAATGCAAGTGCGGCCTAACATAGGAAGATGCAGACGCCAAGCCTTGAGCACAGTGACCAGAGTGCGCTTCTGTAGGGGGGCAAGTTGCTTTGAGTATATATACTGAGTTTTTATATTTTGTAATGGTTGATGGTAGAGCAAAGCTCCTGTATTGTAAAGTTTTAATGAACACTCTGGTTTTCTGGTTATGTATATGCATTTGAGACATCTCGTTTAATGACAGTCAATTTCCTTACTCCCTCTTGTCTTCCTTTGATGGTGAAAGAGTTCATGATTGAATGATTCACTTGAATTATTGAATTATTCAAGAAGGTCTTGTGCTTAAATTGTTCCTCCTTGTGCTGCCGAAAGACTTGATGTCCTTGGCAGACCTCTACATTTTCTCACCAAAGTCTTCCCACTACTCACCCTTACCACAACCTACTGTCTGAAGTTAAACTGAGACCTCACCTGCTCGTGCATATCAGTCCAGTTTTCTGAGTTAAGACGACATTTTCTTGACACTGCGCCCATTTGACCCTTTTACAACCAATCTGTGACATAAACTCTGATGGGTATCAGGCTTACCTCTGCCGCAATCCAGAGGTGACTTCTGGTGCTAACAACTTCTATTTTTGTTTAAGTGTATGAGAGCCCAATCATTAAACCCATGTAAGAGGGTGGGTGTGAGGGTCACAACTCATAGTTATTGGTGTTAGAAAAATAGGTGTGCTCGTTCATCATATACAATATAGTAATATTGTCACCCAACCATAGTCACAAAGGCCACCCCAAAGCACCTTAACCTAGATAGACAAAATAATTTTGGAAGCAATCCAATAGCCAACCAAGGTAGCGCATCTTTCTCCAAGGCTAGCACACCAAGCAAGAATAACACAATACTAAGCATAATGTCTAAACCATAACCAAGAGAAAGTCCAACCAAAAGCCAAAATGCCAGTTGGAGCAGCTGCAGCTGCTCTTCCTCTCCAAACTTGCGCACCATCAATATTATGTAGTTGTGAGTGAGTGAGTGACAAATGAGCTCTAGCGCCCTTTATTTATACTACTCTATCTCATTTGATTGGGCTGACTTGTCTTTCTGGAGGCTAATAACTCAATATTAAATATTCTCTTGAGCCGATTTGTCTTTTAGAGTTATTATCGAATGTTTTTAGGTTTTCTCTTGCTTCCCAGAATATTTTAGTCTTGTCAAAGGTTACACGTTGAGGTTAATACCTCCCGCAACTACCACAATATCAACACTCCCTCCTAAATAGGGAGGTATCAAAGGCAATGGTCTTGAGCACAAACAAACCATTCAACCATTAGCATCATCATAGCCACATAGGCTATCTCATTATCAAATCATGAGCACCATCATCACTATCCAACTAAATAGTGTCCATGGCAATTAGAACAATGCCAACCAATAGAACACAACTGTGTCTATTCATAGTAGTATATAACTAATATCCAGTGGTACACAACCACTCTTAGTAGCACACTACTACTAACCAGTGACATACAATCACTACAAGTGGATCACATCCACCACGGTAGCATACAACTACCGTCCAGAGACATATAATCTCTACAACAATCATATCATCTTATATCAACCTGCATCATGATACAAGATGCGTCATCTGGGGCATTCTTCCACTCACATTTGTGAGATCTAGAAGAGCACCTTCCCTCAGAAAGTAAAACATCAACCATGGGTTATCCAGACTATTCTTCCCAAGCATAGAAGAATAATTATCCCTGGTTTCTGAGCTTGGACTATTCACCGAACTGGGCCATTCCTCAGACGGTGTCTAAGTACACCAACATCTTTCATACCTTGCGCTCAAAGTTGGGTATCAAAGACTCCTAGTGGCACCTGGTTTTGAAGTACCGCAGTGGTCTACACAGGTACATCCAAACATAGATGGATTTCTTGGACATCTCCTCTCTGGGAGTTGCTTATCGATATGCTGTCAAAATTGAGCATAAATTCAAGCAGAAGAGTAAGTGCGAAAAGCATGGACAGAGCAAGGAAGACCAACCTCAAGAGAGTCAGTCGCAGATGCAGGCAAAGAAGGGTAACATGAAGTCTAAGAAAGACACCGGAAAGTGGTGTGAGTTCCACAACATCCCTTGGAACAAAACTGATGAATGTCGCTCAATACAGTCGTTGGTGGTCGAGATCAAAGACAAAGAGTCGAACCTCGACTTGGACCCTGATTTAGAAAATAATAAAAGGAGATAGATCATCAATGCATAACCCACTACTACTTTCACAACTGCAACAATCCAACCAAAAGAAGATCCTGGACAGGGGAAGAGACTCTTCCATTCATAGATGTGGGTGAAGGTGACCCCACTGCATTTTATTATTGATAGCGGAAGCCAAAAGAACATCATCTCAACAAAGGTTGTCAAACAGTTGGATTTGCCAACAACACTACACCCGCAGCCATACAACATCGGGTGGCTTCGCTAGGGTCAAGATCTTCATGTCAGCCAACAGTGTCGCCTATCCTACGACATCAAGCCCTTCAAGGATGAGGTATTGTGTGATGTTTCCCCACTGAAAGCCTGTGATGTTCTATTAGGCCAACCATATATGTGGAGGCATCATGCTATTTATGAGTCTCGACCCCGTAGAGTCATTTTTACTCTAGGGGGTTAGCGATATTGTATGCCTGAGGTAGTTCCGACTATTGTCCCACCAAAACAATGCCACAGAGTAATCTCTCATAATGCAAAGTTTAGCCTCTTCAAAATCTAATCAAAAGGTGAACAGAAGGACACTACAACCACTGCAACCTCAACCTAAGACCTTTCTATCCAGCAGAAGCAAATCGACAAGATTGTAGATGAGTACCGAGATGTTCTTGTTGCACCTACAGGGGTGCCTCCACACTGCCCAGTCAAGAAAGGCTATAAAAAAATCCTTCATACTCTTCATGTTGCATCTTCACCGATAGAATCCCCCCACACTCAGGTAGATCATGCAGCTAAATTGGTTGAATGGATCCAACCCCTCTAGCAATAGACTTGTGACATCCTTCAACAAGCTAAGTAGGACAACTTCTTCAACAAGGCAAGCAAAGCACCAAGCTTAAGATTTAGCAGAAGTCTCCCCGTCTCCTGAGGGAACTTGATGCAATGGGAACCATTGCTACCGAAGGTGGGAGGAATGATCCTGATAGATCCTAGTGGCTCTCCACCTCTTCGACTGAATCACCATTTTGAGCCTATGGTTCTCATAAACCATGATATTCACCCTTTTGATAGGGAATGGAATGTAATGTCATCTTCATTTGTTAATTACAGACACCATTTAATGATTTCCTAGTGGTCTTATGTACATTCCTACAACATAACATTAATGCACTGGATCCCATTAGAACTCCGCAGTTAAGCGCGTATAGGCTAGAGTACTACTGGGATGGGTGACTGCCCGAGAAGTCACTTAGTCCAATTTATCCCACATGCATCATGGGAATTGTTTTCCTCTCACTCTCTCATATATAATTAAGGTGAAGGAGGCACTTTAAGCATGCAATGTAGTGTGATGTAAATCTTCTTGTGAATGAAGCGTAGTCAACATCTCTTTCTTTTTAGAGATAAGCTACCCCATTTTTACAATTTGAGTTCTACAATGTTTTTCTATCTTATTCAGTAATAAAAGTTGGGTTTCACTGTATTTATGTGTTCTCTTCTATATTTTTGTGTATTTCATTGTTATATGTTGGTTATATTTATGCCTTCATGTCGTTCTCAAAATAATCTAGATCAATGGTATTAGAGCAGTCTGCTCCTTGTCATTTCTCATAGCCCGACGAGGTCATGGTATAGAGATTTGCGTCTCGAGCTAGTTTCGCTTGAGGACAACCACTCTCGCTAGCCCAAGCGACCTCCCATGGCGAAAGAAAAGAGAGATGACAGAGCAGGAGATACTTTAAAGACGTTGCTCGAGGAAGCCCTCGTGCAACAAAGGAACGAGATGATGGACAAATTCGCTCAGATCCTTTGAAAAATAATGATGGTGGCAGCCAAGGCATCTTCAACAAGAAACCATTTCTCAAGTGCGACACCCTTCAAGGTACAAGTCAATTTTGATATCCCCTTATTTGAAGGCGATATAGATGCAGGTGCTCTAGAAAAATGGTTGAATTTGCTAGAAGGTTATTACTCTGTAAGAGCTTGGTGGGACGGTTACTGGGAGAGGTACACTACTGATGAATCTACACTATTTAGGAGAGAACCCACTTGGGCGACCTTTGTAGATGCCCTAAAGGAGGAGTTCTACCCTGTTGGAAACTATCGTGACCAATACATGAGATGGACAACTCTGCATCAGAAAAGAGACCAGACGGTGTCGGAGTACACCAACATCTTTCATACCTTGCACTCAAAGCTGGGTATCAAAGACTTCGAGCGACACCTAGTTTTGAAGTACCACAGTGGTCTACACAGGTACATCCAAACAGAGATGGATTTCTTGGACATCTCCTCACTTGGAGTTGCTTATCGATATGCAGTCAAAATTAAGCAGAAATTCAAGAAACAGAGTAAGTGGGAGAAGCATGGATAGAGCAAGGAAGGGCAACCTCAAGAGAGTCAGTCCCAGATGCAGGCAAAGAAGGGCAACAAGAAGTCTAAGAAAGACATCAAAAAGTGGTGTGAGTTCCACAACAACCCTTGGCACAACACTGATGAATATCGCTCAATACAGTCATTGGTGGTCGAGCTCAAAGACAAAGAGTCGAACCCCGACTTGGACCCTGATTAAAAAAATACTAAAGGAGACATATCATTGATTCAAAACCCATTGCTACTGTCGCAACTGCAACAATCCAATCAAAAGAGGATCCTGAGGAGGGGGAGCGACTCTTCCATTCACAGATGTGGGTGCAGGGGACCCCACTGCATTTTATTATTGATAGAGAAAGCCTAAAGAACATCATCTCAACAGGGGTTGTCTAGCAGTTATATTTGTCAACAACACTACACCCGCAGCCATACAACATCGGGTGGCTTCGATAAGGTCAAGATCTTCGTGTCAGCCAACAGTGTCACCTGTCCTGCGGCATCGAGCCCTTCAAGGATGAGGTATTGTGTGATGTTTCCCCACTGGAAGTCTGTGATGTTTTATTAGGCGACCCATATATGTGGAGGCATCATGTTATTTATGAGTCTCAACCTTGTAGCGTCATTATTACTCTGAGGGGTCATCTATACCGTATACCAGAGGTAGTTCTGACTATTGTCCCACCAAAACAATGCCACAAAGTAATCTCTCATAATGGAAAGTTTAGCCTCTTCGCAATTTGATCAAAAGGTGAAGAAAAGGACACTACATATCTTAATAATCAGTATTCATTTCGTTCTACTAATAAAATCTAGATCAGTGGTATCAAAGCAGTCTGCTTCTTGTCGTCTTAATGCATGTCCCCAACGAGGCTAGGGTAGAAAGAATTGGGTCTTGAGCTTGTTTATCTTGAGGACAAAATCCGTCACATGCCTAAGCGACCTCTCATGGCAGGAGAAAATAAATATGAAGGGATAAGATAATCTTTCAAAATGTTGCTTGAGGAAGCCCTCATGCAACAGAGGAACGAGATGATGGATAGATTCGCGCAAATCCTTCGGCGACTACCAACAGGCAACACATCTTCCTCGAGCGGAGGCGTCGCCCCCTTCAAGGTACACATCAACTTTGATATTCCTATATTTGAAGTTCAGATAGACGCAGATGTTGTAGGCAAGTGGTTGAATCTACTAGAAGGGTATTTGATTTCCTTAAGTTTTCGAATAGAGAATATATTACTTTTGCGCTCCTCGAAGTCGTTCCCCTTGTCAAAGATTGTTGGGAAAATTTCTGCGAGCAAAAGGAAACAGAGGAACGCTCATTATTTACAGTCATGGCCACCAAGGAATCCTTCAGGGATGCTATTAAGGAACAATCCTACCATGTTGGAAGTTATGATGACTTGTATACCAAATGGACCACACTGCGGCAAGAAAGAGACCAAGTAGTGCAAGAGTTCACAAATATCTTCCATACCTTGTGCACCAAGATGGGTATCAAAAGATTCAGAGTGACATCTGGTGCTCTGCATATATACATCCAGACCAAAATGGAATTTCTGGACATCTCGTCCTTAGGCGCGGCCTACCGATATGTCGTCAAAATCAAGCAGAAGCTCAAACAAAAGACGCGACAATTTGGGCCTGGGAACCCCTCACAGCAAAAGACACAAAAGGGCGTCCCCAAGCCACAGAATAGAGGATAGAGCAAATATGGATAGTATCAGGACAACCAATCCAAGCCACAAGCAAAGAAGGACACCAGAAAGACAAAGAAAGATACTGGGAAGTGGTGCGGCTTCCATAAGAGCCCTTGGCATAACACTACTGACTATCGCTCAAAGCAGTCACTGGTGTCCGAAGCGAAAGACTCTGAATCATATGCGAGCTCTAACTCTGAGTCAGAACCAAAAAGGAGAAGACGGATCATTGACGTAGAACCCAGTGCCACCATTGCTACCACCAAGCTCCATCCTGGTGAACCAGACAAGCCAAACCAAGTAGAGTGCTTCTTCCATTAACAGATGTGGGTAAAAATCACCCCGTTGCACTTCATCGTTGATAGCGGTAGCCAGAAGAACCTCATCTCAGCAGAGGTCATCAAGCGGCTAGCCCTGTCGACAACGTCGCACCCACAACCCTACACAATTGGATGGCTTTGCCAAGGAAGCAATCTCCGCGTTAGCCAACAGTGTCGAATGTCATACGGCATCAAGCCCTTCAAAGATGAGGTTTTGTGTGATGTTGATACTGACGAAGTTTGTAATGTTCTTTTGGGCCAACCTTAGTTATGGAAACGTCATGTTGTATATGAGTCTAGGCCTCGTAGTGTTATTATTACTTTGAACAGGAAATCGTACTGGATACCCGAAGCAGTCCCTCCTAGTGATATTTCCTTGATCTCTACCAAGCAATGCAAGAAGGTCATCTCTCAGACCAAAAAATTTGTCTTATTCGTGATTCGCTCTTAGAGTGAGTTAAAGATCACAACCACATCCAGGGCCTCCGCGGTCGATCTCTCCACAAAACAGAAGCAAGTGGATAAGGTCATGGAAGAATACTCATATATCTTCTCCTTTCCTATCATGGTACCTCTGCACTGCCAGGTCAAGCATCCCATCGATATGACCCCAGGCACACTGCTACCCAATGGGCTAGTCTATCGACGCTCTTTGTTAGAAAAAAAGGAGATCAATAGGTAGATCTAAGAACTGCTCCACAAGGGGCACATCTGTCCCAACTCATCTCCTTGTGGGAGCCCAATCATGCTAGTGTAGAAGAAAGACCGGACCTCGCGACTCTGCATTGCTTACCGGCACTTTAATAAAATCACAGTCCAAAATAGGTACCCGATTCCCTGAATCGACGACCTCCTTGATCAGCTCATAGGGGCCAAATACTTCAGTAAGATTGATCTGAAGTCTGGATACCACCATGTCCCAATAGAACATACAAATGTATGGAAGACTGCCTTCAAGTCAAAAGAAGGTCTTTTTGAAAGGTTGGTCATGCCCTTTGGTTTCAAAAATGCTCGAGCAGTTTTTATGAGGATGATGGACGATATCCTATGACCTTTCACCAATACTTTTGTAGTGGTGTATCTAGATGACATCCTCATCTACAACAAGACATGGGCGGAACACTTGCATCATATTCAACAGGTTCCGCACACCCTGCGGCAGCACAAACTATATGCAAACTTGGAAAAATGCTCCTTCGGAATGGACATGGTCCATTACTTAGGCTACATCGTTGATCAACATGGTGTGCATGTGGATCCAACCAAGATCCAGGTCATCTGTGACTAGCCAGCCCCAACCACACTCACTGAACTTCGGAGCTTCTTGGGCCTCACCAATTTCTATTGCAGGTTCGTACTGGGCTTCTCTCATATTGCATGGGCCCTCAGCCAAGTAACCAGAGGTGGCAGTAAGGCGAAATTTGTGTGGGGCCTGTTGTCGTACAGTTTGTAGTTAAGGTAAAAGATGGATGAAAGAAAGGCAAACTAGCGTAATTGAGACTATCCCACCACTGTCACCTCGATGGGATGGCTCTTTTTGTTTAGGGTGGTAGGTCTAGGGGAGACGTCCCCCTCACAAGTCACCGTTGATTCAGAAAGTCTTGGCTAATCAGCCAATAAAGATAAGTAATAACCAATAAAGTGTACCTGCCCGAGACAAAGCAACAAGGAAACTACATGTGCAAGCTTACTTGCTGGTTAGTACTTCATATAATCAAAGACTTTCCGATAATAAGCAATTGAGCAATAATGTTGATGAAGTAAATCAATGTTTATACAAAAGCAATGATTACACAATATTACTTCACAATAAATGCTAAAGAAACTCTGCAATGATGAATGACAATCAATGTAACAATACTAGGAGCAACGCTTTAGCTAATCATTAAATTGATTTAAAGATAACTAAATGTTGCATAGAGATGTTTATAACATGAATAGATAAAGACAACAATAGGGTTAGTGATTGTTAGTCTAAGCTAGGGTTAGAAGAATTAGTAATTGTTCAAAGTATTTGGATGTGTGTATGATCAAGGTACTCAGCACAAGAAGTCTTAGATCAATGTGTTACTAGGGCAAATGGAGTCAAATCAGCTGCAAAAGTTGAAGGGTCGTGATGACACTAGTATGGCTAAAGACAAGAGGGTTAAATGTTGAGGTGTTTCTAAGGCAAGGCCTCAATAATGAAATCCTAGGGGAGAAAAGCTCACTAAGGTGTAGAAACCCTAGGCCTTAGTGCTTTCTCCTCCTTCTTTAGCTCATTAGCAAGAGAAGAATGACTAGCTTGCGTGATAAATGTCATGGCTAAGGACAAGAGAGTTTGATGGTGAACTGTTGCTAAGGCAAGGCTTCACCAATCGAACCCTAAGGAAAACAACTCACTAAGGTGTAGAAACCCTAGGCCTTAGTGCGTTTTCTCCTTCCTTGGCTCAAAGACAAGACGAAAAACGGCTAGGCTAGAAGAATAGGATTAGAGTGTTGTTATGGCAAGGCTCTATCTAACTTCAGCAAATCAAAATGGCTCTTTGGCTTATCTTAGTAGGGACATGAAACAAGGACACCAACATGTGCTTGTCCCCTAGGGTTTAATCCAACAAATTATAATAAGAAAATGCAAGTAAGCATACCATAACCATTCAAATAAGAAGTGTTTTGCAGAAATTCACTTACATTTATCAAGCATTCACATAGCCATACCCTAGTTGTAAACCTTCCACCAAGAAATTTCCAAAAAATAGCCAAGAAGAGACTCCTTCAACAAGTGCACATCAATTTTCAGCCAAAAACCCTAGAGTAGGGCGCAAATTTTAGACCTCACTATGTGTGAGAGAAAGATGATCCAAATCAGAGTTTTGCTCTCTTACTTATATAGTACAAATGACCTTAATTAAATTTTAGGTCATCAAAAGGCTGACAAGGCCAAAATACCAAATAATATTATTTTACACTAAATGTCATAAATGAAACCCTAGTCAAGCAAAACTAAGACGTTGTTCCCTTTCTAGGGTGATGTTAGCCCTTCTCAGGGCATCATTGGCATACTGGAGAAAAACGTTAGCCCTCCTTGGGCTTCTCCAAGATGCCACATGTGCCATAACTGCCATCACTGGCTGCCAAAAACATCCACAATGTTCGATGACATCATGTGCATCCTGGTTACGTCATGGGCCTTCCAAGGCCAACGTTCCAATGGAGAGGGCACAACCCCCCTAGGTAAGGCTCTACCAAGGTGCCTCTGTGGAACGTACTCCTTTTATCTGGTGCAAACCCCTTTGTCCTGTCTTTGCCCCTTGTTGGGGTCTCAACATCCATATGGTGGGCTTTTCAACACCATGGAGGTCTGAACTAATCATCTCCCCATGTGTACCTGTCCAATATGGTACCTGTCCATTGGGTATGATCCTCCACATCAACAAATACGCCCTCCATGGGCTCATAAGTCACAGGGATCATAGCAATGTCAATCACATCCAATCATCAATTTGATTAAACTTGTGCATAAAACCTTCTCTACCCAATCAAGTGTTCAAAGACATTATACAAATCTCCAAGGCAAGTTTGGAGGAAGTGACAGGGCGTCCTATTGGGATAGTGTCCACTGGAAATGAGATGTTTACGGAAGAGATCAAGTCCAAGTCATGTTTAATGGATGAGGTGGATAAGGGATGTCTTGACAAGGGGTGCAATGATAGCAGGGAAATGCAAGGCTTACCTGTGGGTGCCTTTGTAGAAGGCGAGCTGCACATGTCCTGGATGCAAATGTTTCCAAGCCCATTCATGCCTTTTATTCATATTTCTTTATTTCTTTTTCTTTCAAGAAGCTACTCAAGAGCCACTAGCCTGGTGTGGTAACTAGCTGCTAGTAGTGTCATACCGCTAGGTTCCCATGGACCTAATAGGCTGGCTCATGATGAGACCCCCCATCCTCTGACTAGGTCTTGTTTCATGATTTTTATGGGTCCCTCTTGTTTCCTGCTGAGAAGATTTTTACTGCTTCCTCAGGGATCCCTGGGCGAAGCATCTCGAGGTTTTACCTTAGGCTTTTATCTCTTGCCAGCTTGATTTTACCTTTTGGGCCTTTAGCCTCTTCTTCCCATGAGGCAAGGTGCAGCCCTTAAATGATTGGCCAACCCAATGCCCATACCAATGTAATTGGATGGATGAGCGAGAAGTGAGATGGAAAGTGATAAGTAAGACAGGAGTGGACGATGACTCTTTAGGGATCCCCCTAGTGTCAACTCAAAACCTATGGGCATAGGCTTACTAGGGCATCCCGTCATCCCCCCAAGGCATGGTCAAGTGAATAAGTATAAGATCAAAGCACCCATTAGAAAAAAAAAGAACTAGATGCACATATTCAAAGGTTTTGAGGATCATAATGACACATACCATGATATTCGGACTCATTACCTCATGCAGCAAGAACCATCTCCGATATAGGACCAAGCCGAGGATATGAATGTTGTTGCTGCTAACAAAGTGGAGGCGCTGAAAGGAAGAAAATATTGGCCCTCCAGGGCCATGCTCAAGTCGATCTGGCTCTCGGTACTCTAGGTCTAGGACCTATGGGCCTCGAGACACAATCTCCTTAGTTATCCCTAAAAGTGGGAAATAACAGGTGATATCACCCCCAACTCATATATATATATATATAACTGAAACAAAAACAATCATATATACATGTGTGAAAGAAAACTACTCTAGCATGCAATGCAATGGTATATACAATGAATGCAAATGCCTACCTACTTACATGTACTTACCTGTGAAGTCAGGTCCCCCCACCTTGGTGGGGTTTGAGGAGGTGCTCGCTGACTAGTAATGGGCGCCTTCATCCTTCCAATGTGGATAGGTAATAAGAGCCATTAACTGACTTTCTTCCAACTTTGAAAGGTCCAAGCCAAAACTGAGTATTTCCTTTGACATTAGTAGGATTTCTTTTGTTGGTATCCCACATCCATACTACGTCCCCCTCCATGTACTCTATGATTTTGAATTTGGTTGTTCCCTAAACCACCCTGGTGTATTGCGCAGAGGGAGGAGGGTGGGATTCTACTGTAAAGACTTCCTGTTGGGAAGGTTGAATCAATATGTCACTTTCTCCTATTTGTAGTGACTTTACTATCCCAACTTCCTTGACTTTATATTTGTCTAGGAGTTACTGGTATTCTTCTTTCTTGGGCCATTGAATTTGATCGAAATCTTCCTCTGTTGCAAAAGGCATATCACTCGGAGAAAACTCAGGAAGACTTTCCATAATTTGCTCAGGTGGTTTGTTATTTTTGATGGGACCACTAGCTTATTGGACAAGGGTTCTGGTCACTATCACATTTGGGAGACGGCCTATTGTTCCATTGTTCAAAGGTATATTCACATAAGTGAGGTCCATCTCAAGGGTACTACCCAACATTGAGGAAACCTTTCTAGACAACAACATCCCACACACATATGGGACGTCTACTATCACTATGTCAATGTGAATTATGTTCACAGGATATTCTCTAAGGCAAACTTCCTAATTTTCAACTACTCCATGTGTGGGTATGGCTATAGACTCGAAGCCACACACATTTCTATAAGGTTGTGTGACTTTCAGGCCCAATTGTTGCATGACCTTGAGAGACATCATGTTAGCACCGGCCCCTGAATCTAACATGCAATTGTTGAGGCTTTTATTATTCATTAGTAAGGTCATGAAGAAGGGTGGGTGTTCATCATACTTCATCATACTGGACTCTAGAGTGATCAACTTGTAACATAATAGGAGGGTCCATAGGTCCTTCCGATCCTTTGAAGAAGTTATCAAGTCTTTCTTTAATAGATGGTACCTTAATGACTTCTCTCAGAGGGATGGTCACATGCATCTTGGATAGTGCCCCTTCGAAGTCAAAGTTCAAGTCCACCCTTTCGGTTTTGGGTGTTTTAGGAGGAAGAATGATCGAAGGCGAAGGATTTTTTTGAGTTATTGTAGATATGGTAAGGGTATGTTGGTTTAGTTTATTTTGCCTATATACCTAAAATTCTCGTTTCGCCAACTTCTCCTTTGATTCTGGGTCCAAGTTGTTTATTATTTCCATTCTAGCCTTCATGGCTGCCTGTTTTATGTCTTCTCGGTGCTCCTCAAGAGTGATATTGAGGTGAATTTGGGGGCCTTCTATAATATGGCCTGCGTTGTTTACTTGGTCATGGGCTTTAATAGTTCTGAAAACATCTCCTTCCCACTTGACGAAGCCAACTCCTCTTCTTATTGAATAATCATCTCGTTGTGTAGAACAATAATCATTCTAGTCTTCAGAGATATCAGAGGCATCGTCAGGACAATCATCCCCATCTTTTTCTTGCTACAGAAGGATGGGGTGGGGTTCCATCATAGTACTATCCCTTATGCATGTTTCTTGCAAAAGCAACACCTCTTCATCACCTAGTGTAACATTCTTGTGGTTGCTAGAAATATTTTGGTCAACCTCTCCCTTAGTCCATGTTATTTCACTGATAATATCTTATTTTGTCATGGGAAGAATGGGCCAACCTTGAAATAAGCACGGATCTACTGATTTATAGTCACTAGGTTCATGATCATTTGTCAACGTCGAAAAGGATGTTTGCTCATCTTGCTCAAAATAACCAGTTTGTAGTAGTGCGGAATTCCCTTCGAACGATAGTTGGTCATCTGGGATTTGCTTTGTCAGAGAAGGCATTTCCAACATTGCATGAATCCTTTTAACCTTTTGCAAGATATAGACCATACTAATGCTCAAGTTGGTGCTATTATTCCCAGGCTTTGAGAAATGTTGGGATTGATTGCTAGTATACACATGCGGCTCTTCAAACTTCATCCTTGAGTCCTCATTTGCTTGGCCAAAGTATTCAAACCTAGGCTCCCTAGAGTCTTCATTTTATTGGGTTTGACTTGGCCTGATCAAGGTGAAAATGGAATCTACAAAATTAGGTTTCTCATGAGTAGCCATACTTAGATCCTCAGATGGTTCATTTTGTCTTAAAAAATTTAAGGCATCTTTCATGTTTGAGAAACTTGTGCTCCATTTCCTATGGAAAGCATTGTTTTCTAACTCTAGAGTCTCTAGGAGGTCATGCTCTGGTGCTTACATGATTTCCTTATTCATTTCCCATCTTTCATCACTGTTCAAAAGGTTGACCTGATGGGTGAGGCTACTAAACTTAAGGTTCTCTTCAATTTGACAGGCAACATCTTGAGCTTCTTCTAGGTTTGCAGGAAATCGATTCTTGAGGGCGACTTGTAAAATTCCTTCAAAAGAGTTAAGGTAACATCGGAGGATAATTCTCTTGGGGAGGAAATTGGGCTCAAGTTTGTTAATGATAATATTGAACCTATTATTGAATCCCCTAATGTCTTCGTCTGTTTGTTTGAAAGCTTAGAGGAATTCAGAGTAAAGGGAGTCTATGCTTTCCTTCTCACACCAACTGTTCCTAAAAGCTTGTTCAAGATCTTTTAGGGTTTTGATGCTTCCCTTTGGGAGACTATTAATCCAGCCCCTGGCACTTCCGGTGAGTGAGCTTGCAAAGAGCCTTATAAAGACATTAGGGTGTTCTTGTTCGGATTGGTGAAACTGAAACCCTTCACAGAATTTGGTCCAATGAGAGTTACCACATGATCCATTTTCCCTTGAAAACCAAGGCATCCACGAGTCAACTTTATTTGGTAGGTCATGTAACCCCCCTTGGGTGTTAGCTAAGTCTAAAGAGCCAAAGAGTTCTTTGTGAGACCGTTTGGGAGAATTGGCAGAGGTAACAAGATTTGTAGAGGTAGTAGAGACCACCATAGTAGAAGGAGGTATGTACTGACATAGGTCGTCATTTGTGGAGTTGCCGGATAATTTTCTTGAAATTATCAAAAGAGATAAGGGAATCACCCTTAGTGGAGTTGCCTGGTAATCTTGTAAGATAAAGACTCTTGAGGCAAGGTTTACCAAAAAGTGTGGTCTTGAGGAGAATTGACTTAGTGTTCCCCGACAACAATGCCAAAAAGTTATCGCACAGTTTGTAGTTAAGGTAAAAGATGGATGAAAGAAAGGCAAATTGGTGTAACTGAGACTATCCCACCACTGTCACCTCGATGGGATGGCTCTTTCGGTTTCGGGTGGTAGGCCTAGCGGAGACATTCCCGGTGACCTGGGGTTTTGAGAAGCGAAAGGCTTGAAAGGCTAAGTATAAAATTCCTCCTCACAAGTCACCATCGATTCATAAAGTCCCGGCTAATCATCCCATAAAGATAAGTAATAACAAAGAAAGTGTACTTGCCCGAGACAAAGCAACAAGGAAACTACATGTGCAAGCTTACTTGTTGGTTAGTACTTCATATAATCAAAGACTTTCCAATAATAAGAAATTGAGCAATAATGTTGATGAAGTAGATCAATATTTATATAATAGCAATGATTACACAATATTACTTCACAATAAATGCTAAAGAAACTATGTAATGATGAATGACAATCAATGCAACAATACTAGGAGCAACCCTTTAGCTAATCACTAAATTGCTTTAAAGATAAGTAAATGTTGCATAGAGATGTTTATAGCATGAATAGATGACGACAACAATAGGATGAATAATTGTTAGTCTAACCTAGGGTTAGAAGAATTAGTAGTTGTTCAAAGTATTTGGATGTGTGTATGATCAAGGTACTCAACACAAGAAGTCTTAGATCAATGTGTTACTAGGGCAATTTGAGTCAAATCAGTTGCAAAC
The DNA here is from genome assembly GCA_032191745.1 of Picea mariana. NCBI lineage: Eukaryota > Viridiplantae > Streptophyta > Pinopsida > Pinales > Pinaceae > Picea > Picea mariana. The sequence goes on along the minus strand of JASDQU010374153.1, from coordinate 53,022 downwards.
GTTGAAGGGTCGTGATGATAATGGTATGGCTAAAGACA
>JASDQU010374153.1:31147-43467 GCA_032191745.1 Picea mariana | reverse complement strand
CCAGGTCCCAATAAAACATATAGATGTATGGAAGACTGCCTTCAAGTCAAAAGAAGGTCTTTTTGAATGGATGGTCATGCCCTTTGGTTTGACAAATGCTCCAACAACTTTTATGAGGATGATGGATGATATCCTACGACCTTTCACCAATACTTTTGTAGTGGTGTATCTGGATGACATCCTCATCTACAAAAAGACTTGGGCGGAACACTTGCAACCTATTCAGCAGGTTCTGCACACCCTGCTGCAGCACAAACTATATGCAAACTTGGAAAAATGCTCCTTCGGCATGGATAGGGTCCATTACTTAGGCTTCATCGTTGATTAGCATGGTGTGCATGTGGATCCAGTGAAGATCGAGGTCATTAGTGACTGTCCAGCCCCAACCACACTCACTGAAATTCAGAGCTTCTTGGGCCTCACCAATTTCTATCGCAGGTTCATACTAGGATTCTCTCATAAGGCATGGGCCCTCAGCCAAGTAACCAGGGGTGGCGATGATCCGTTGGATCTTTTAATGACTTATGGTTGAGTTTTAATTTTGCATGTGTTAATTAACCATTTGAGAAAACTTAGTGAAAGAATGAGGAAAGAAGAGGAATTATAACAGCCATATACATGTATACAGTTCTGAAATGAGATAATAGACAACAAACCATAACACGCAGATTGATAATGGAGTTCGGCACAACTTTGCCTACGTCTCCGAGCCTTTTCTCTGTGGGAGAGGCTTCTTTATTTCTACTCAAATGCTCAAAAGTACATCGTTGCAATGCCAAATGGCTACAAGACTGATCTGGTCATGTTCTTCCAGATCTCTAGAACCATGCAAAGAAAACAACACGCAAAACGGATGTCCGGAGCTCCCAGAAATGATCCGACCGCGTCTCCTCCTCAAAAGCTTCTCTGCCTCAAAATGGCTTTGGCTTGGCTTCTCCTCAGCATAATTCTGCTCTGAATGCCCTCTATGGCCTCAAACAGGCCTGGGTTATATAGCTGGGAAGTTGGTTGCTCATCTCCAACTTCCTCCCAAAATTTAGGCTCCAAAACTACCCAATAACTCCCAAAAACCATTAAAAATAGGCTTAATTACAATTAAAACTCAAAAATTAGTTACAAAACCCACTTTATAGTTAAATTCGGGCATAATCCCCCTTCTGCCCAGCGCGCGCCCCCTTGACATGGTCAGATGGGTTCATATGGCCAAGCGCTAGCCCAAAGGGCTAAGCGCTGGCCCCTCTCCATACAATACTTTGCAATATATTTCATATTGTAGGTTTTATATCATAAACAATAATTTGGTGTATTGGCAAAAGACCATTTCTTAAGGTGTTGGGCTTGGTGGTGGTCATGGGTTAAAATCCCATGGACCCCAAAAACAATTTTTGAAACATGCCACTTCAATTGATGACTCGGTACCACGTGGTTGCCCATGACTGGGCCACGTGACATCTCCCCATTTGCCGGATTAATGCCACTTGTCAGTTATTGACTGGTCCAGTTGCCTGCCACATGTCTGCCTTGTCAGCGAACCTGCCCAATCACCATCAGCCAGAGAGTGCCACGTCATCTCCTGCACAGTCAGCATGCTGATGTCATCAGTGTTGACTTTTTGACTAGTTGACCTTTGACTTTTTACCTGTTTGGGCTTCCGATCATAACGCGATAACTTTCGCATACAGAGCCTGTTTGACAAAGTAAATATACCGCCGGAATCAAGAATACGAGACAGACACAATGATGTTGGTTTCGTCAGATTTTGAGCACTTTCATTTTTGAGCATTTTTCAAGCCCTATCAGGCTTCTGGATCCGATTTCGAATCAGGCGACAATGCAAAATTTGAGTGGGGCCTGTCCCATCAATAAGCCTTTAATGACTTGAAGAAGCGTTTGTGCTCATCCCCGATACTTTCATTACCAAACCTGCAACATCCCTTTGAGATCGAGACAAATGCTTCAGACTATGTTGTGGGCGTCATTCTCACTCAACACGACCACCCCGTTCCATATCATAGTGAGACACTATCAGATGATGTCCGTAAGTACCCTACTTACGACAAAGAAATGTACTCCATTGCGCAAGCCTGCCGCCAGTGGGGACATTACATTCTTGGGAAGGAGCCAGTGATCCACATTGATCACAAGCCACTACAGTTCATGCAGACCCAAGGCAAATAGCAGAATGACCGCCATCAAAAGTGGTCAACATACTTACAACAATTCGACCTAAACATCAAGTATAAAATAGGAATTACCAACCAAGTTGTTGACTGCCTCAGCTGACCTCCAATTGTGACACTGACCATAGTGCTGGACTCTTGCGGCCATGAGACCTCCGGATGGCCCCACCTCTATGAGACAAACACTGACTTCTCCACCACCTACCAAATGTTGGGCACCAACTCAGTAGTCGCTAATTTCCATCTTTAAGACGGGTTGTGCCGTCTGGGCCATCTATGTGTTCCATCAAGTGAGCGCATGAAGCTAATTTGGGAAGCTCACTACAGTCGGGTGGCAGGACACTTTGTGATCGAAAAGACAGTGGCAGTGCTGCAGAAACATTTATACTAGATGAAACTTTGACATGATGTCGACAAGTATATCAGGTCTTGCACAGCCTGTGCTATTGCCAAATCTACCACTAAGAAACAGGGCATGTACACCCCTCTTCCTACTCCTAATAGGTCCCTGGAATCCATCTCAATGGACTACATGTTGGGCCTCCCGTCCACCAAGAGGGGAAATGACTGTGTTTTTGTGGTTGTTGATCGCTTTTCCAAGATGGCGATTCTAGCCGCCTGCAAGAAGAACATCACAATAGAAGCCACTGCCAAGATCTTCTTTCAACAAGTATGGGTACATTTTGGGATCCCACAAACCATTATCTCAGACCATGATAGTCGGTTCCTCAGCTCATTCAGGTGGAGCCTTTGGTTATTGCTGGATACCAAGCTCACCAAATCCACTGCCTTCCACCCCCAGACAGATGGCCAAACTGAAGTCATAAACCGGATGGTCGTACATATCCTACACATGTACAATTCAAAGCACCCTCGCACATGGGATTAGAGTCTTCCCTATGTCCAACATAGCTACAACCGAGCCCTGCATAGCTCAACTGGCCACAGCCCCTTTCAGGTGGGGTTGGGATTCCAACGATTGGGTGAAATGGATGTTGCACTACCCCTAGCAACCACCTCGGTTGACTCGTCCTCTGCTCCACCATAAGTTGACAAAGCCACCCGGATCATTAAGCGAATCCAACACATCTGCCAACAGGTTTAGGATATTGTACAAAAGTCTAATGCCAAGTACAAGCAGTGCCATGATCAACATTGGGTGCCACATAAGTTTCAGGTGGGCGATAAAGTTTGGTTGCATTTGCAAAAATAATGCCTTACAGGGCCCCATCGGAAGCTTCACCCACTCCGTTATGGGTCGTACACCATCACCAAGGCTATGGGTGAAAATTCTTTTGAGCTCAACATTCCCCCCTTCCTTGGTCTACATCCAATCTTCAACGTGGCTCTCCTTCGGTCATATTTCCCACCATTATTGGACACCTCAGAGATAGAAGAGCAGTTGACACAAACAGAGCTCAACCATGACTGCACGCAACAAGCATCCAATGATTATATTGTGGACACACAGATCAAGGGCACTCGACAGCAAAGGATCCATCTTTATCGAGTCGTCAAAGCAGAGCAGCTCCTGCACTAAGGCAAGCGGCTCACCCGAGGCCATATTCAACATAAATTTCCTCATTTGATGGGGGAAATCAATGCAATGGAGACCATTGCTTCCTAAGGAGGGAGGATAGATCCAGGTGGATATCGGTGGCCACCCACCTATTCCACTGGCTCGAAAATCAATTTTCCACCTTAGATATTTTTTGGGTTCCAAACTTCTGGGGTTGTTTTGAGGCCCTAAATGAGGTTTTTTGGGATTTGGGGCTGAGGTGAGAATCAATGGAATTTACTTGGGCCAAACAAAAATTGTTCTTCTCGGTTATACCTTTCCAATGATCTATCGTGCACCTAAAACAAAGATCGTATGCAAAAGTTACGACCCTGGGAAGTTGATGTACTAACTTACCCAAACGGGGCCCGAATGACTTTTGGCGCTTCATTTCCTAGGGTTAGGTTTTTGGATGTATAGGGTTTTTGACATTCATGTTTATTGTAAAAGGCCTTCAGAACCTCACGGTAACCATTTTCTTGCGAATGAGCGCAGCCGTCACATCTCTTCTCAGGGATAAGCCGCCACCATTCCAACAAGCTTGTTTTCCGCTGCATTTTACAGTTTCAGCGTATTTCCTTATTGAATAGAAAACCAGTTTTACTGTATCTCTATTATTTTGTGTTAAGCATATTTTAATGATCTGTATTCATTTCGTTCTGCTAATAAAATTAGGACCATCCTTCTGCATTAAACTTCTTCTTAAACAACCATTTGCTACCAACATATTTTCTTCCAGCTGGCAACTCAACAAGATCCCATGCCTCATTCTTATCAAAGGCATCCATTTCTTCCACCATGCCCTTCTTCCAGAGTTTACTATCCTCTGAATTCACTTCTTTCTTGACAGTTCTGGGATCATCATCAATAATAGATAAAGCAAAATTAAAACGAAAATCAGGTGGGCTATACCTTTTTGGTTGCCTTCTTTCCTGCACCGATCTCCTCAATATTGGGGTATGAGGTTCTTCTTCTTCTTCTTCAATCGATTTAGATTTTGCATCATCCAAATCAACTCAATTTTCTCAAGTTCTTCTTGCCTTGGTAGGAATTCTTGTTTGGGAAGATCTTTCACCTCTCTAAAAACAACATCCCTACTATAAACAATCTTCTTAGTTTATGGGTTCCAAAGCTTATAACCTTTCACACAATCTTTATAACCCATAAAGATACACTTTTCATCTTTATTATCCATCTTACTCCTATTTTCCTTTGGAACATGTGCATAAGCATCACAACCAAACACTCCGAGATGTTCAAGAGAGGGTTGCTTACCTCGTGTGGAGTTTTATCATCCAATGCTGATGAGGGTGATTGATTGACCATGTAACATGTTGTACCCAGTGCCTCTTCCCAGAATTCCTGTCCTAACTCGACACCACTAAGCATGCTCCTTGATTTTTTCATCAGTGTCCTTTTCATCCTTTTTGCAACTCCATTATGCTAAGGTGTGTATGAAGTAGTCTTCTGCCTTGCTATACCACACTTCTTACATAATTCTTTGAATTCATTTCCGTAGAATTCTCCACCATTATCTATTCTCAATACCTTTATTTTATTCTCTGTCTAATTTTATACCAGAGCCTTAAACTCTTCAAATTTATCAAATACCTCAGATTTCTTTCTAAGAAAATAAACCCATGTGTTCCTTGATAAATAATCTATGAATGGACATAATACACGAATTTACCTAGTGATGGAACAAGCACAGGTCCAAACACATCATTGTGTATCAACTCTAAAATCCCCTTTTCTCTTGTAGCACCAGATAGGAATATTACTCGATTATGTTTACCATATATGCAATGTTCACAGAAATCAAAATCCAGAGTGCAATTAGAGATACCTTCAACCATACCTTTACCGTGTAGTGTTCGAAGGCCCTTTTCTCCAATATTCCCCAGTCTTTGATGCCACAACATAGTCTTCTTTCCATGGACAATATTGGTCTTGTCTTCTTTTTTTCTCTTTCAGGGACAACATAACTATTACACCCATTAGTATAAGTGCTTCCCAAAAACTTCTATAGAGTTCCACACCGAACTCCCCTCATCAACACCATTGCTCCTCGTACCATCTTGCAAGTGCCCTTTCCCAATACAGTATCGACACCTCCATAATCCAACTTGCTGACAGATATTACGTTTCTTGCTAGTTTTGGAATGTGCACAACCATAGGGACATTTCTAATCCTTCCATATTTTAGCAACAAATTAACACTTCCACGTCCCATGATTTTGGTTATCGAGTTATCTCCTAGGAATACATCACCACCATCGTATTTTTCATATTCACAGAACCACTCCCTATGAGGATTCATATGATATGATGCCCCTGAGTCGATCAACCATACACCACGGTCTGCATGTGTACCTGTAGATGCCAGGTAAACATCACCTCCTTCTTCAATGGAGGTTTTCACCTCTGTGGAAGAGGTATTATCAAATCCCTTTGGTTTATCAACCTTCTTTGACTTGCAATTTTTCTTATAATGCCATGTTTTACCACACTTCCAACAATTCCTAAAAGATTTTTCCTGGAGACTTAGATATACATGTAGATTTAGATCTCCCCTTGAAGACTTACTAGGATTCCTGTCTTGGGTACGTCCTGTTACAAATAAAGCATATGTGCTCTGACCATCCATGATGTTCCGCCTCATCTCTTCAGATAACAAGGATGCAACTACATCCTCATACTTCAATGTAGATTGAGTGGTGCTACCAATTGCTACAACCAAATTATCCCAAGAGTTTAGCAAAGAACATAACAAAGCAATGCACTTATCTTCTTCTGCAATCGTAATATTAACAGAGACAAGTTGACTTACCATAATATTAAAGGCATTTAGATGTTCTATCACATAATCTCCATCTTCCATCCTAAGATGATACAACTTCTTTCTAAGAAACAACTTGTTTACCAAGGACTTTGATTGATAAAAATTCCCTAACTTATTCCATATTTCCTTGGCTATATATTCTCCTTAGACATTCAACAACATCGAATCAGCTAGACAGATTTGAATAGTACTCCTTGCTCTTCTATCTAACTTCTCCCTATCTTCCTTCGACATACCAGTAGGTTGTGTACTAGTAGTTTGTGTACTAGTAGGTTGTGTACTAGTAGACTATATGCCAATAGACTAGGTTTATCATAGACCCAAGATAAACTTGATCTATCAAGACAGATCCAAACCCTTAACAACAAAGGCATCCTCCTGAAGCCAAAAATGAGCTCTGATACCACATTTAATTTTTAAAACTGTTAAGTAAAGCAATGCATACAGATTCTTAAGAAAAATAGAAATTAATCAATGGCTCATACACAAAGATTTACGTTGGAAACCCTTAACCAGAAGAAAACCATCCTTCCTTGGTGTCACACCTTTCAACTCTTCATTGTACTAATTTCACCATTCACAAGACAATATATACAATACTTTAGGTATTCTGTAGCTACCAAAACCCTAATCCCTTAATCCGGGATATCACCCAAGACCGAACGTTGTGCGTAACCAGGGGGGGCTAAATCTGGCCCCCCTAGGACCCCCCAAGAAAGTGCACGACGCACACGACACATAGAGAAAAGGAAGTTGGGATCGTTAGACACAATTGTCGAATCTGATGTGCCCACACACACACATGCAAATAATATAACACATACCCAACATGTGTTGTACCACCATTCCACTAGACAACCACTTGAACCATTGTGTGTGTTTATTGGATGCAAAACAATAGATATATCCTTCCAGAAATTTATTCACAATCTTAGTTTGCCCATCGAATTGAGGGTGGTAAGATGAGTTGTCAGCCAATTGAGTACCCAAACAAGAAAATAATTCAGTGCAAAAATTTCTAGCAAAAATTGGATCTCTGTCACTTACAATAATCTTGGCGACTCCATGTAGATTTTGAACCATTTCCATGAATGTTGTGGCTATTGTACTTGCTTTAAAAGGATCAGAAAGAGAGAAAAAGTGGGCATATTTTTTTAGTTGATCCTCTACTACCATGATGACAATATTTCCTTCAGATTGGGTAAACCTTTAATAAAATCCATTGAAACTTATTCCCAATGTTGACTTGGTATAGCTAATGGTTGTAGGAGACCTGATGTCTTGATTCTTTCTCCCTTATTTTGTTGGCAGACTAAACATTCAAACACAAAATTTTGAACATAAATTTTAAGACCTTCCCAAAAAAAATCCTTCTTGATCCTATGGTATGTTTTCAAGAATCTCGAATGTCCTCCTATAGGAGAAGTGTGCAATTCCAGAAGGACATTATGTTTGAGTTGGGAATTCTTACATAAATACAAGTGATCATGATGCCATAGAAAATCATTATTCCATACAAAATTTTCTAATGAACTGGGGTCCTCATGTATTTGTTGAATGATCTTGCATACCTCTTGATCTTGCTTCCATTCTATCCTTGCTTCTTCCTCCTAATTAGATTGTGGAATGGAAATAACACATAGTGAACCTTCTGTTTATTCTTCTTTCCTTGAAAGGGCATCTACCACAACATCATGTTTTCCTTTTTTGTAGATAATTTAAATGGCATAACCTAGAATTGTTGTAACCCATTTTTGTTTCTCTTCTAAAGATAATCGTTGCTCGAAGAAGTATTTCAAACTATCATGATTTGTTTTTACTTTGAAGTGTCTTCCTATTAGGTAAGGGCATCATTTCTGAGTTGCATGTAGTATGGCTAACATTTATTTTTTATAAATGGGTTTGACTAAGTTTTTTTCCTTTAAATTGGTTTCTTTCAAAGGCAATGGGCCTTCCTTATTGCATTAAAGTTGTGCCAATTCTATGGCTTGATGCATCACACTCCACAATAAATGTTTTTGTAAAGTCTGGTGTGGCCAGGACGAGAATAGTACACATAGGCTCTTTAAGTTTTTCAAAATATTTGGTTGCTTCTTTAGTGCAAGAAAATGCTTCATTCTTTAATAATATTGTTAGAGGTGTTGCTATTTGACCATAATTCTTGACAAACTTGCGATAATAGCATGTCAACCCTAAGACTCCTCTATGTTTCTTCAAGGTTTTGGGAATCGGTCATTTTGTCATAGCTTTAAGTTTGTTAGGGTCCAATTTTACACCTTATGAGATAAAATATGACCCAAATATTCCACTTTTTGAACCCTAGAGGCACACTTAGAAGGCTTTACATAAAGTTGTTGTTCTTCCAAAAGTTGTAATACTGTATCAACATATTGTACATGCTCTTACCAAGTTTTTTTGTAGATTAATATGTCATCAAAAAATACCAACATAAATTTTCCAAGGAAGGGCTTGAAAATAGAATTCATCAAGCTTTGAAATGTTGCAGGTGCATTAGTAATTTCAAATGGCATAACCTAAAAATCATAATGACCTTCATGTGTTATAAAAGTTGTTTTAGGAATGTCTTCCTACCTCATTTTGATTGATGATACCTCGAACAAAGATCCAACTTAGTAAAGAATTTCACTCCATGCAATTCATCTAATAATTCATCAATGAAAGGAATAGGAAACTTATCTTTGATGGTCGTTTTGTTGAGTTGTCTATAATCCAGACACATACACCATGAACCATCCTTTTTTGTAACCATCACCATTGGTGAAGAGAAAGAACTTTGGCTAGGTTAAATGATGTCAGCCTCTAAAATTTCATGGATTATGTGCTCAATCTCACTCTTCTGTACATATTGATATTTGTAAGGCCTAATGTTAGGTGGTACACTTCCTGTTTGCAAATAGAAAACATCGTTATGATCTCAAACAAGTGGCACACCCTTAGGAATTTCACCAAATACCTTGGAATGATTGTTGATGACTATTTGGAGGTCTAATGGACGAAATGATATATATGTTTGAACATCAAGTGACCACAATTGTGCAACTACACCATGGTGTCTCTTTTTGAGTAATTTTGCCATGCTCTTATAGATTATCACTTTAGAGGGTTTCCCTTGGATACCTCTAAGCTCAATTTTCTTATCATCTAAGGAAAATATCATGAAAAGATCTTGAAACTTAAGGGCCACTATTCCAAATGATTATAACCATTGGACCCCTAATACAACATCAACACCCCCCATTTGGATGGAAATCATGGGGCTATCCAAAAAATACTCCCCCATGTTGATCTTAATATTATGACATTTCCATGAACAATTTATGGTACCTCCTTCTACAATCATTACTTGAAACTTTGGTGTGGGATATACAAAGCAATTGAGATCTTTTTCTAATTTGTAATTGATGAAATTATGGGTACTACCAGAATCAATCAATATAGTTACCTTTTTCTTTTTGATGTATCATTATATCTTGAGGGTTTGTGGAGTACTGATGTTGGCCAATGCATTACAATATATTGTTGGAGTAGTCTCTTCTAAATCTAGATATTGTGGCGGTTCCAATTTATGATCTTCTTCCTCTTCATAGTCTATGTAGAATAATTTATTCTCACTGCATTTATGCTCCTTACTGTACTTGCTGTCACAATTGAAACATGGTCCTTTTACTTTTCTTTCATCCATTTGTTAAGGTGTCAACCTTGTCAGTGGAGGTACACTTGTTTCACTAACCCAAAACGATTGATGCTTCCTGTGTAAGCTCCAATGATATACTTGTGTGTAGCCTTATTTTTGGCTTGAATATAACGAGAAAATTGCATAGCTTTGATAATATTTGCAGGAGGTCTTAAGAAAATCTCATGTTTAATGTCTTCTTTTAATCCACCCATGTAAGCTTCCAACAAATGTTCATCACTTATATCATCCACCCTTGTGGCAAATACTTGAAATTCTGAATTATAATCTTCAATATCGTCTAAGTGATTGATTCTTGTCAACTGATAAAAAGGCAACTTCCTTTTAATTATCTATCGATACCATTGATATGGTTTATTCTCAAAGTTCAACGTTGCTATGTGAATCCTTTGCTTATCATCTATAATATTATGCAGTTCAAAATATTGCTCTAATTGGATCACCTAGGTAAAGAGTTATGTTCCATCAAAATTCTTTAATTAAATCTTGGGAAAGTTGAATTTAGGACCCCCAATGTAATTAACTCCACTATTAGAGTTAAACCCACTAGAAAATTGCTTATTATCGACGGGTTGTTCATCCTAAATACTACTTTTATCTTCATGATTTCCTTGCATTTTGATATCTCCTTTAGGGAATCTCTCATCTTGAGCCTGGAAGATCATGGAAGACAAGGAATTTTGCAATTTCATCCGGGATTTTTGTATTTATACTCTATTTTACATCTTCTTATCCATCTTATTTTCCATTTCATCCATATTTGTTTTAATCTCTTTCTCCATGTCATTCTTATTTTCATTCATCTTCTTATCCATCTTATTTTCCATTTCATCCACATTTCTTTTCATAGTTTCATCCATCTTATGTTCCATTTGTTCTCTATTTCTAGTGACCCTCTTTTCCATCTGGTGATAAATCTCTTCGATTTCATCTCGAGTCATGGTTGAGCTCTCTATAGGTTTAGTTGTTGAAGTAAATTTTGGAGGAGCCTTTGGAGCCTTGTGAGAAAATAATAATTCTCCTATTATTCCTCTTTATTACAAATTTTGAATCACCAAAAACATATCTTCCAATAAAAAGTTATGTCAATTGTAAGTTATGTACCTTTCAAGCCCTTAATTTGGAGTCTGTCCTCTTGGTCGACCTTCCTTTTGATGTATTTTTGCAATATCGTCCCTTATGAATATGAAATTTTGGCCTGTAGTACTCTAAAATTTCCTCTCTGGAGTGCCATAGGTCTAACAAAAATTGGATGTGCCAAGTGAAAGTTAGGGCAAATTTCCCAAATCTTGCTTATTTTTTGCCTTTCCTGAAGAGAAAACTTGTACAAAATGCCACGTGTCCAATATTTAATACCTGGTTCTAAAGTTTGTACCAGAGATACTATGAATTGTCCTCTTTCAAGTGCAATTAGTCTCACATAATTTGGATGCTTTTTGAATAAGATATGATTGTTTTACCTAGAACACATGTTTGAGACTAGTTATAGGGCTAGTCAACAAAGCCTATCTTCCATGGGGTATATCTCTGAAATTATAACAACCCATAAGCTGAAATTTGAACATAGGTACCTTGAGATGTCTTATAAATAACCTCCAAGTTTCGCTAATTGATGCATCCCCAAAAAATGTTATAGTTGAAATTTCAAGATGACTCGTTTGAAGTGGAAAAACCCTAGGATCGATGCTCTCATACCAAATGTTATGATCCAATGCCTTAAAAATGATAAAACTCAATGAATACAATCCACTTCAAGGGGGAAACCTCCTTTTACAATATATCCAATCGAGAATACAATATGAAATGAGATAACATTATCCTAATACTAGGTCTCCTTGGTATATATGTAGGAGACAAAGGGCACAATTATAATGAAATGGTACAATGAAGGGTTCTAGCCGACATACACTTATAATACTGTAAATGTAATTATTCAATATCTGGGGCTTTGTCTAGGTCTTAATAGTATCTTACTTATCTAAATGGTTTTTAAATTGGAAATGATGTTATTTTATCCATGCTTTT